>CM035438.1:107038958-107243958 GCA_020310875.1 Ceratopteris richardii
AATCTTTCAACAGGATGGTGGCTGTTCTCTCAGTTCAACCACGTGGAAAACCTGCTATTTTGATAGAAAAAAGTTAGGTAATAGAAGAAAATTGACAAAGATAGTAGTACCCCCCCCCCCCCCCCCCCCCCCCCCGGGCCCAAAAAAAAACCGCCAAACCATTTTGTCTCGGAATACCTGCTAATTGCGGAAGGACTAAGGCATGGAGGACGCTCCATAAAAATAACGGAGATATAAAAACTTCTGAATTTGGGAAGAAGGCTCAAGCGTATAAAGGATCCCTTCTCCTTTGCAAACGTGCACTTTGAGAGAGAGAGAGAGAGAGAGAGAGAGAGAGAGAGAGAGAGAGAGAGAGAGAGAGAGAGAGAGAGAGAGAGAGAGAGAGAGAGAGAGAGACATCTTTGACCGCCTCAAACGACCAATGCCGGAAAGAGGACCCAAGGCATGTGCAAGAGTACGCATACATAAAGAGCCAAGATATTTGCCAAAGAAAGCATTTTGAAATACTTTCGCATACGATTACAATAAGACGGCAAAGAGAGCTTGGTTGGGGAGGTGGCATCCAAGTGCACTATTGCTTTTTACAATTGCGCACAATTAGGCACAAGGGAAATTGTGTAGGCACCAAAATAGCTTGGATAGAAATACAAGGACTGTGACATCCTCCCTTGGCTTGGAGACCTTGTTGCCCTCAATAAGCGGGTTCGAACTTACAAAATTTGGGATTGATAAAGCTTGGAGTGATACAGAATTTGGGAACATTACAAAGGGCTTGATTGTCATAATCGGCCTAATGACTGTGCTAATATTTTCATAGAAGGGGATGATCCGGAGCAAAGGTGTTTGCAGGGATCCAGTCTGCATCTGCAAGTGGGCTTTTGCGCCATTTGATGAGGAATTCTGGGCGCTCGTGTCTGGGATGTACGTCCAAAATGGTCTTTGGTTCAAATTGGCTCTTGCCATCTTGGAGTATGGGTACTTCATGTCCATATTTGGTTTCGGGCTTGAACCATTTGAGTAAGCTTACATGGAACTGCACGTTGTCTGGGAGATTGAGTTGATATGTAACTTTGTTGATCTGTTGTGATATCTTGTATGACCCATAGTATGTGTGGTTGAACTTGTGTGTGAAGTTTTGAGAAAGTGTAATGTTCTTTGAGGTGACGAGCACAAGGTCTCCTGCATTGAAGTCCTGTGTAGGGTTGCGTTTGCGGAATGCATACATCCTTGCTCCTTTGTAAATTGGACTTAGCCTGCTCTAACTTCCTCTTCCATTGATCTATGAAGGTTCTGTAGTTTGGATCATTTGTTGATAAAGTGGAATCCTTCGTGAGGGCTAAGGGTGTGATCACTTCCTTTCCTGTGGCTAGCTCGAAAGGGGTCATCTTTGTGCTCGGGTGCATAGATGCATTGTAGTGAAACTCCAAGATGTTGAAATGTTGGGCACAATCCCTTTGATATGCTTGCACATAGTTGCGGATGTAATCATGGATGGTTTGATTGAGTTATTCAGTTTGTTCATTGGTTTGTGGGTGGTAAGCTGAGGAGAATTGGAGTTGTGTGTCAAGCAATCGAAAAAGCTCCGTCCAAAGTTGGCTTAGGAAGCGACCATCCTGACTTGAAACAATGGCAATGGGAAGTCCATGATATTTGACTATATGAGTGAAGAACAAGCGTGCTGTTGTCTTAGCACGTACTGGAGGTTTCGTTGGTATAAAGTGGGC
The DNA here is from genome assembly GCA_020310875.1 of Ceratopteris richardii. Taxonomy (NCBI): domain Eukaryota; kingdom Viridiplantae; phylum Streptophyta; class Polypodiopsida; order Polypodiales; family Pteridaceae; genus Ceratopteris; species Ceratopteris richardii. The sequence goes on from CM035438.1 coordinate 107,040,683, forward strand.
CTGCTTCGTGAAGTAATCCACTATGACAAAAATGATTGTGTATCCTTGGGATGGGAGAAAGTCTGTGATAAAGTCCATGCTCATGTCCCAAGGGAGGTTCGAAAGTGGTAATGGTTGGAGGAGGCCTGCGGGTTTCACTCAGTCCTGACGTACTAACTGGCATGCAAGGCACGTCTCCACATACTCTTTGATTTATGCCTCCATCTTCATCCAATAGAAGTGCTTGTGTAGGAGTAATGGTTGGAGGAGGCTTGCGGGTTTCACTCGGTCCTGATGTACTAACTGGCATGCAAGGCACGTCTCCATGTACTCTTTGATTTGTGCCTTCATCTTCATCCAATAGAAGTGCTTGTGTAGGAGTTCGTGATTGTGGTTTTGGCCGCCATGATCGGCCACCTTGTAGTCGTGAGGTTCCTAGAGTAGTTCTTTATGTACTTCGAAGTTATTCGGGACATAGATGCGGCCTTTTTGGTATAAGATTTCGTCTTGAATTGTGTATCGGACTGATTGAGCTTGCGTTTGTACTATGCATGATCTCTTTCTAGCCTATTTTGATGTCTTTACGGTTTTCACTGTGCACCAAATTATGTGCAACTGCAAGGAGTAGTAGTGCACTTGGATGCCATGTCCCAAGCTTTCTTTTGCAAACAACTTGGCTTTCTGTGTACGTGTACTCTTGCACATGCCTTGGGTTTTCTTTTGGGCGTTAGGCATTTGGGGCGGTCCAAGACATCTTAAGTGGTATCAAAGCATGAGCCTAGGGGAAGCCTTTGGACGAGCTGACTGTCACACCAATGTTGGCAGTGCCATTGAGGTCTCGGGCCCATCTTGGGTGAGTCCTCTCAAAATTGCACATATGTTTTTCCCTCCCCTCCCAACCTCTTCATGGGTGATCCCTCATATTTGCACACTAGAAGTGAAATGAACCCACATACCTAGGTCCCTTCATACACCTTTTCTGCTACCCTATAGCAAAACTCTGATTCACCTGCTTTACAATGATCATATCACCTAATCTTTTAGACACACTTAGTATGGCGCATAATCTTTCCAACAAGCGATAGAACACCTCAAATGGATCTGTTTAGATCAATCAACAACTCTGTACAAAACAAACTATGAAGAGATTTAGGATATGTAGAAATTAGGGTTATAGAGATACAACAATTTTTCTACACGTAAAACTGATTTCAAGAAGCCCTCTTAGGGAAAGTAAGACTCATATAAGTTACATAATGCACCTTAAATCTCTTGAATTGGATCTGCAAGAGACTAGAGGGGGTGTGGGCTTGATAGATCCTCCTTACTCTTCCTCCGTGCATGTAATGTCCTCCTCTATGTTTTCCTAGCTTGGATTGCATTTCAACTCCTTGAGCTTTGGATGACTCTCCTTGAGCCTCCTTGACTATATGTCTCCTAGTCTCTAATGACTTACAAAACTTCCATACAATTGATGACTCGTCACCTTCTTTTATAGCTTTTGGATGCCTCTCTCGACTCTTTCGCCGCCTTAGGACTGCCTTGCACGGCCTTGTGATCATCGTAAGTGATTTGAGTCATGAATTTTGTCCACATTAAGGTCTTTTGACCCCTTTATCCACCTAGAACTTGCATAGTTCACATTTTCAACACTCTCCCTCAAGCTTAAGATGGTAGTGTCTATATCAAGTAAGCTCATAGCTTTTGTAAACTTTGTTAACTTGGTCATGTCCAAGCTTTTGGTGAAAAAATATGCAATTTGGTCCTTTGTACCTACAAAATGAACATTAGTATCCCCACTTGCAATCTTTTCCCGTACCTAATGGTAATGCATCTCAATGGCATTGTTCATTGCATGATACATGGGATTGTTATCAAGATGTAGGCTTGACATGTTATCTCCATAAACTGGAATTGATCCAAGTTGTATACCAAGATCTTTGAAGAGCTTCTTAAGCCACTTGATATAATGGTAATGCACCTCAATGTGCTTGTTCCTTGCATGATACATGGGATTGTTAGCAAGATGTAGGCTTGACATGTTATCTCCATAAAATGGAATTGGTCCAAGTTGTATGCCAAGATCTTTGAAGAGCTTCTTAAGCCATGAGGGCGAAAGGTCTATATTCAGCTTCTGTTGAACTCAATGCAACCGTTGGTTTTTTTTTGCTTATCCATGAAATTGCTTTTGTATGTAGCATGAAAACATAGCTAGAAGTTGACCTTCTATCATCAAAACTTCCTACCCAATCTGCATCACTCCATGCTCTTACTTGAAGTTCTTCATTATACCTATATAGCAACCCATGATTAACTCTACTCTTCACATACCTTAACACTCTTTACATGATTGAGATGTGTATCTGTGGTTGCATCCATGAACAAAGATAGAACTCCAACTATGTAGCACAAGTAAGGCCTTGTGAGTGTAGCCAATGATCCCACAATGCTCCTGTATAGTGTAAGGTCTTCTAGCTTCTTACCATCTTCCTTGCTTAACTTGACATTCGAATCCAAAGGTTGAGCTATTGGTTTGCAATCTGTCATGCCAAACCTAAACAACACATCTAGAAGATACTTCTTTTGAGAGAGATAGATACCTTCCTTCCCATAGATCACCTCAATGCCAAGAAAGTACTTAAGCACATCTAAATTTGAGATTTTGAACTCTCTTCCAAGCTTCTCTTTGATGGTCCTTATCCTTGCATCATCATCACCTGCCACAAGGAGATCTACATATATGCATATCGAACATATCTTGTCATTTGTCTTCTTCATATACAATGATGGATTTGCATCACTTGGAGAGAAACCACATCTCTTCAAAAAGTCCACTTCCTTTGATTCCAAGCCCTTGGGATTTGCTTTAGGCCATACAAGGCCTTCTTCAACCTACAAACATAGGTAGGATGTTGTGGATCTACATACCCTTGAGGTTGCCCCATGAACAACTCTTCGTGTAATTCACCATTCAAGAAAGCATTCTTTATGTCCATCTGGTAGATAGGCCACCTCCTTGTTGCACATAGGGCTATGAGAGCTCTAATGGTAGCCTTGTTTGCCACAGGGCTAAAATTCTCCTTAGAATTCACCCCTTGTGTTTGTGTGAAGCCGTTGGCTACTAGTCTTGCCTTGTACTATGCCAAGCTGCCATGTGCATTCCTCTTAATCTTGTACATCCACCTATTTTGGACTATCTTCATGTCTTCCTTCTTGGGTACTAGTTCGGAAGTCTTGTTCTCCTCATAAGAATATGGCTCTTGATATGCGATAACATTCATCATGTATACCTTTGTGGGGGTGCTTTCGTCTTTGTAGACCTCCTCTCTTGACCTTTGGGATATTGCTTCTTGAGTCTATTTAGGTTTACATTAGGAGTAATGAGCTCCTCAAGCTCTTCCTCTTCGGACTCCTCTTGAGCTTCCCTAGTGTCATAGTCTGTCTCTGGCAGCCTTCTATACTTTGAAGTAGGGGACGATCTTTCATAATCATAAGTGTAAGAGTGATCATATGAGTGTACCTTAGATGTAGATCCTTTGGTCCACTGATTGTGGTTGAGTCTGCACATCAAAGTCTACATACTCCTCTTGATCCTCTTCATCCAACTTTGCCTTGCCCTTGTCTCCATACCATGACCTTGACTCATCAAACACAACATCTCTTGACACATATAGCTTCTTTGAGAGAGGGTTGTAGCGTGTGTATCATTTTTTCTCATTTGAGTAGCCAATGAACACACTTTTCTCACTTTGGGCTCTAACTTTGTTCTCACTTCACTAGGAACATGAACAAAGAATACACATGCAAATACCTTAAGGTGCTCCATGGTTGGTTTCTTGCCATAATAAACTTCATGTGGAGTCAAGTTGTGCACACCACTTCTTGGAACCCTATTTATCAAGTAACAAGCTGTATTCACAACCTCAGCCCAATAAGAGAATAGTAACATACCTTCATTTATGAGACATCTAGCTATCTCAACCAAATGCCTTATTCTTCCTCTCTCCAACACCATTTTGTTGAGAGGTGTATCTGCATGTAAAGTGCCTCTTTATGCTACTGGCCTGCAAGTACTTTGTGAATTCCTTGGAGAAATACTCTCTCCCTGCATCTGACCTCAATGTCTTGATGTGTGCATCATCACATTCTTTCTCAACAAGGGACCTAAACTTTTGAAAGCATGAAAACACTTCTGATTTTTCCTTGATAACATATAGCCATACCTTTCTTGAGTGGTCATCAATGAAAGTGAGAAAGTATCTAGCTCCTCCCAATGAAGCCTCTTTGCTAGCCCCCCATACATTTGAGTGTATAAGCTCCAAGAGCTTAGAGGATCTGTACTCACTCTTTGGAAATGGCTTCCTTGCTTGCTTACCTAGTTGACAAGCATCACAAAACTCATGTAGACCTTGGCCTTCAAGATTTGGTAGTCCCTGCACTAAACCTGCTTTACACATGCTTTTTGACTTAGGAATATTGATATGTTCTATCCTCTTGTGCCAAAGATCAATCTCTGCAATCCTTTTGTTACCAATCATCACATAACATACCTTGTGTGTAGGAGCAACATCTAGTGTGAACAATTTTCCTTCTTTCCTTCTCTTGGAAATGACCTTGTGTTGCAGAAGATAGAGGCAAAGAAAAGGAAGTCCCAAAAATTTCCAAATCGAGGCATAAATTTTCTTCTTCCAATTTTCAAGTTATTCTATCAAGAGCCATGTAAATGCTCTAGAGGACTCCTCTAGATGCACAAACTTCAAACATTGTAACATTAGCCTTGTACAATAGTAGGAATTTAGTGTTTTTCAATAAAAGTGCCGGCCTCTTGTGTGAAAGGACCATTTTTAGGGCACATGAATATAAGTCACTTGACTCTTTGTAAGGACTTTTTTCCATTGTGAGTGATCAACCTGAAAATTCGAATTTGCTTCCTCTCTGTTGAGTATCTTCTTCTCTACGAGCTTGCATGTGTGTTTGGTGCTTGTAATGTGTGTTTAGGACTATTGTCTACCCATCTCCTTCATGATTAAGCTGTTGTAATGCATGTGTGGAGCTAGGTGAGTGGTAGAGTAGGAGTTGGTGTTTCCCATCACTCACTAGTTTTCTCATAACTTGAAGCACGGTTAACAGATTAAGCTAAAAATGCTAGCATTAGATGTGTCTCATTGAGAGTTTCGAAATGAACTTGGTATTGACTATATTCGAAGTTAGAAGCTTAGAGAAAAGTCCTAATTTGTGCCTATTGCTATCATAAGTATTGCGACGTGCATTTCCAGTGTAATAAGTGACTTGGAAGGTAGATAAACCCATGTTACATGCATTATTAGCACTTTAACTTCATTTGCTATCATGTGTGCACACGTTTTCACACACTTGATATGTCTAATTTCACGGATTGATAATTAAACGTGCATTAATCCACCACTATATGTACTTATGGATGATTGAGGTATAGTCTCAGTTAGCACGAGTCCCTAAGGCTCTATGACTTAGGTACACATGTTTTTGGCATCATTACCAGGGAACTAGTCCAATCAAGGTGCCCATGTGATGGTAATGGGTTAGGAGTGAACGTATTGTGTGAAGAGAAGCAATTTCATTAAGTGGCAAGTCTCTAAAATTTTTGCACTTATTACTTCATGGTCTAGTGGTGTGTGTAATGAGTTTGTAGGATTAGGAGTGAGGGAGGGAGAGAGAGTAGGGATTAGAAATAGAAGGAAGAGGTAGGTATCGTGTAGGAAACTCATCACAAGAAAACCCAAAAAATTTGAATTATCTTAATGTTTGGCCTTGATCACTCCAAGGACCTAAAGTACCAAAACGTTTTAGAGTCCTAGTCACTTGTACTAGCTGCAAGCACGTTAGTGGACTAGCAACCAGTATTGCAGAGAAAATATTGTGTAGAACTGAGCACACAGAGGCGGTGAGCCACAGAGGAGTGGACTAAGGCAACCACTAAAGTAAGTCTTACACCTTAATCTTTAGAATTCTTTAAAACAGTTGAGCACGTGACATGGAACAACGGAAGTATCGTGGGGGTTATAGGAAATGATTAAAGTGAAACCTTGCTAGTCATAAGAACTTGAGGGAGAATAAGAATAGCTGAAGAGCACTACACACAAGAAATTTCTGAATTTGGACTTCATTTAGACCAAGTATCATGGCCAGTTGAGTTCAGGTATCGTGACACCTAAATTCCCTTGTATCACGATACTTGTTGAGTATCATGTATCGCCTCCCCCTTGTATCGTGATACCTCACAAGTATCGTGTATTGTGGGGTTGAGTATCGTGAGGCTCGTGTATCGTGTATCACCTCCCTTCGTATCACAATACCTCACAAGTATCGTGTATTGTGGGGTTGTGTATCGTGTATCATGTATCGTCTAAAATTTGAGTGTCGTGTATCGTATATCATCTCGCCAAGTATCGTATCACCTCCCCATGTATTGCGATACCTCTCAAGTATCATGTATCATCAGGTCGAGGTATCATGTATTGTGTATTGCGAAAGCAACTATCGTGTATCGTGTATCATTTAGCCAAATATCATGTATCGCCTCCCCCTGTATCACAATACATCTCAAGTATCGTGTATTGTGGGATTGAGTATCGTGTATCATCATTTTTTGAGTATCGTATATCGTGGATAGGGCAATATCATATTGTCAAAAACCATTATCATTATCAAGTGTCTTGTATCATGTATCGTCATAAATCAGGTATGGTATTGCAGTAGCCATTTGCCGTGTATCGTGTGGATACTCAAGGTGTACCATGAGACCATAGGTATGGTGTATTCTGGCCTCTAAGTATCATGGATCGTGAAAAAAATCAAAGAGCTTGAAAAAAAAGGAAAATTGGGGGAATCAAAGCATTAAAACTTGCAACGGAAAGGTCAATAGGGCCATACATGACTCGAGACTAAGTAGTGAATGAACATGACTTCAGGACGAGTATTGGGCAGCCAAAGAAGTGTAGTATCATCTATAGGAAGCGAAGCTCAACCAAGTAACCAATCTATTTACTTAGATACATCCAGTGATTCACAGGAGGAAGGACTCATGGACGCAGAAGATATGCATAGCTCTGTGCCAAGGGCACGTTTCATGTTGGTAGTGAAAGGGGAGTATTGGACATCCCTACAGTACATATCTATGAACTTGCATGGAGTGCCCATCTACCTTGATGGTCTCAATAGGTTTGTGGCAAGAATGAGAACTATGACTGACTCAGAAATAGTCCCAAGATCGACTGTCAAATACGAAGGAGGTATCTACATGGATAAAAGAGGAAAAATATATGTTGTGATTGAAAACCCCAATCAGATAAATGAAAGAGGAGCAATAGAGGAGCAAGGGATCAATGGTAGAACCGATATGGAGACATAGTTACTACCCCTAGGGAAAAGTTTGTGTTTACCCAAGTGCTAAGAGGAGATATGATACCCCAGGATGACTATTAGGTTGATGTGTACGTGGTAAGTGGGTCTGACCTACTACTTGAAGTTGCTTCACCTATGCAAGGAGAAGGAATTGACCCAGCCACTATCTATGAATTGAGAGACCCTAAGGATTCATCTAGAGTTACCTACCTAGACCAAAATCAGAGAAGATATTGTCCAATGGACGATTTGGATAGGTCAAGGCTTAGGTGCATGGGGTTGCCTGTATTCCCTCGTCAAGAGCATACGACTACTTCACAAAACCCCTTTGGAACCCATCAAGGTACTGAAAACTTAGCATCGGGACAAATCAATCAACAAAGCATCCCTGTTAGACCTCATGTGCAATTTTCGATGCCAACACCCAACCCCAGTAGTCACACTAATCGAGGAGCCAGAAATATAAATAGAGCACCTTTCACGATAAGACCACAACAAGGAGTTGGATGGGGAGTACAACCAATACATCCTGCATCCCCATAATCATTCCACCACCAGAGCTAGGCAGAAGGTTAAGACCAATCAAAGTGGGTAAGTGTATGAGGAACCATTACGACATTTCAGGTGAACCTTATGACCATATAGCAGAATTCAAACAAGTATTAGGTGCAGAACATGTAGATGATTTCTTTGTCCAATATGGATCTTTTGGATTAACCCTTATGGGAACGACTTTGACTTGGTCGAACCTTTAGACCCCAATGATTTTGTGAATATTGAATAATTCTTTTAGGAATTTATTGGAGAATTCACCAAGAGGGGAATCAAACATAACTCTTCTTCATTGATCCATAGTTTTAAACAGACCCCTAATGGGACGATAAAGAATGCAGCCAGACGATTCAATCAGCATGTAGATAGATGCCCCGTGATGGAGAGACCCTCCGAACAAAAAATGATATCCTTGTTCTTAGATGGTTTAACTAACAGAATGTTAAGAACTTTGGTATATGTGAAGTGATTACAAACATTGAGTGAATGTCTGCAAGAATGCATAGATTTGGAAGAAAATCTAGCAGACGACCTAAAAACCTCATAGAATTCCACTAAATCAGAGGACACAAGGAGCAAGGCTACCTCTAGCATGAACAATTTCGAAGAACTAGCGGACTTAGTGGCTAAGAATCTGGGAGTGCAAGGATAGAGAAACCACCAGAATGCCCCTATGAGAGTTCCAATGTTAAGATGATGCATGCATTGTTGTGGGGATCACCCATCCCATATTTGTGCAAGAGGTGGCTTGGCGCCACCACAACCCTATCCATACAACAGGCGAACAACCCAAGGACATAATATGTAGTGACACATTGAGCACAAATACACCAACCATAGCACTGAGAATTGTACCCTCAATAGAGAAACTAGACCCTCTGCACCACCCTAGTATAGACCTTACGAATGTCTTCCTAGGGATCAAGGTAGAGAGGCCCCAAGATAGAGCCCATACTCGGGACTCTCAGTAGCCCCAAGAACATACAAATATGGCAGATATAGCCAACCACAACCCGTGTTAGAACAAGAAACACCACATCCACAAAATGTAGTACCAGTAAAGTACCCCCAAGCAGAAGAAAATCCGAAAAGAGCCATAGTGCCAGCCATCCTTTTGTCCAATACTGAAAACTCAAGCCAAGGATACAATTAGACACATAGGGAATATTATCCATATGACTCAAGTCTTATGGAATACAAACAAGCCTATGAGTATCCATACTACAGATATGAGAGATATGAAAATTCTTATGGACTAGAGTATGCTAATCTTATGTACACTGCACCTGGGGTCCAGTTCCTAGGAGACCCCCAATAAGACCCCCCAACACTGAGAGGACTATGTTATAGATGTAGAGGAGATCACTTCACTAGGGAATGCATGTTGCCGTACAACCCACCACCTCCCTGTGTATGGGAAGGCTACTGCAATGAATGTGGAAAAGAGCATTTGTTTCAAGATGGCCCTAAGAACCCCAATAAGGTCCCCCCTACTATGCAAATCAATGTGATCAAAGTGATTGAATGATCAAGGAGTGATAAAGAATACATTGTGCCACTAAAAGAAATAACCCGAGCCAAAACCAAAGAGAAATCTAAACAAGGAGTATCGTACCACCCAAAGGTTGGGAAAGAACAGGAACTTGAAGCTTAGAGAGTCGAGGACTCAGAAGAACCAGAAAAGGCCTCTAAAAGTAAAAACACTCAGAGATGGAAGTCAAGGTGCGAAAAACTTAAAAACAAATGGATTAAAAGAAAGACTGAAGAAAAGGAGACAAATGTAGAAGAAACTAAGAGAGATGAAAATTTGAAGACACTTGAGAAGGGTCACATGGTAACCAAAGAGTTGAAGAAAGTTTTGGCAGGATCAATTCTAGCGGACCCCATGCCTAAAGACATGAACGTGTGGTTGAAGGCCTATCAATCCAGGATAGAGGCAGGGCCTACATAGAACAATACAAAAGAAGTTATCCTAGAGGAGATTTGGAGAAGGAGAGATTGGAAATATGGAAAAAAAAGATTGAAATTGCACAAGCCACACTTGAGAATTCTATATCAGCCCTTCCCAAGACTAGGATACCAGAAAACCAATTCCAAGAATGCTTAAACATTGCCGATCAAGAACACAAAGAAAGACAACAAGATGATGAGAGAAAGGAAAACACCAACATTAAAGGGAAGGAACAAGATTTCGTAATCTCGAAAATAGAAGCTACCTAGCTTGGTAACCTTTGGGCCAGAGTTCAAGAGGATCAATGGAAGAAAAGTGTGAATGCACCACCCTCGTTTGAAGAGCTAGACACCATTGGGAATCCATCTGCAGTTGAAACAAAGATATATGAAGAAATATCAATTTTGGATCAAAATAGGGAGGAAATAAATAGTATGTCCACACTTCGCAATTACATGGGGGAATATGAGAGGAGGTCAAAATTATTTCATGCTCCTACAATTAGGGACAGATAAAGAAAGTTGCATGATGAAGCATTTCACACATTATCAGAACTCAAGAAAACAAAATTCCAATGTTCTTTAACTATAGAAGAGCTGCCACGAATTAAACCCTGACTATGGAAACACTTGGACGAACAATTAAAGATAGAAATGGAAGAGCAATCCAAGAAGAAGAAAGGAGAAGAGAACCCACCCACAATTGGAATTCCAATAGATAAAGTGGGAGAGTTCAATGAGGGAGATGAAGGAAACAATTGTCTTCACATCACATTCAATGGATACATGACCAAAGGGATTTTAGACACAGTAGTGGGAGTAGGAATAGCCACTAAAGAGAGATGGAAGAAATGGGGTAAGCAAGCCCTACGACCCACTCAAATGAAACTTCAATTAGCAGACGGTCACGTTGAAAGACCTTTAGGAATCTTAGAAAAGATAATGCTGAATACGTGTAGAGTGGAATTTCAATATACCCTAGCAATATGTCAGTTTGGAAAAGCAAACAATTATGAAATGATTCTAGGACGACCTTCATGAGACAATTGACAGTAGTACAAGATTGGAGAAGAGATGCTTTGTACCTCCAACATCAGTGCACCACCACAAAAATAAATCTGCATACCTTCGCATATAGAGATGTACCTCCTTTACAGTGAAACCCAGTCCATAGAGAGGAAGATGATGTGTCCATTCATAGTGCCGAATCGAGTGATCAATCCTAGATGAATGAAGATGTCTAACTATGGATGTGTAAGAAAGCCAAAGGAGAAGGAGAGAAAGGCACAATTGTGGCTGATAAGACATGAAAACTATAGATCTATACAAGATACAACATACATGGCACAAATATTTCCAGATGAAATGTTCGAACCCCACGAAGGGATGGAAATATTAACCACGTTTGATGTTTGCATAAATGAGGAAGTCTTGATGATGAATGAATGCATAGATGAAGAAGGGTACAATGTAAACCTACACATGGTAGTCCTCCAATATTTGGAAGTTGGAGAACTATTAGAGAAAGAATGGAGAGAGGACTACAAAAGCATTGAAATGGAGCCCGAATTCGATTTAGAAGAGAAATACTTGAAAGAAACTCAAGAAGAAGACGAAAAAGAACCTAGAGTACTAGTCATGGAAAGGTATCAAGAGAGACGTAAGGAGGAGGAAGTTCAAGTTCAGAAAGGTCAACATGTTGACCAATTTGAAGTGCCATAACGATATGAGGTATAGGAAAGGAAAATAGCTATTTAAATGCCAAAGAGAGAAGCTCAAGAAGGAGAAGCATATGACAACAAAGAAAAAACCAAGAAGGTTATAGTAACCTTGGAAGGAGAAGAAGAGAGATGCACATACATAGGAAAAGATGTATCCATGGAGAGGAGCAAGAATTAATAGAGTTGATTCCGGAATATAGAGATGTGTTCGCATGGACATACAAAGACCTTAAAGGAGTGGATCCTTCCACCTATTCTCATCGAGTACCTATGACCCTAGATGCGAAGCCCTCTAAACAAAGGCCTTACACCTATAATGATGTATATTAAGCAAAAATAAAAAAACTATTAGCAACCAAATTTATTTATGAGATCGAACGCACAAAATGTGTATCACCATTAGTGGTAGTACCCAAGAAGAATGGGAAACTTAGGGTATGCATCAATTTGAGAAAAGTTAATGCATCTTCAATTCCCAATAATTACCCATTACCCATAACTGACTATCTCTTGGAAAGAGTAGCAAGCAAGGAGCTTTCTTGATGGATTCTATGGATACAACCACGTGGCTATTGCTATGGAAGATTAACACAAAACTACTTTTGCTACTGAATGCGGGGTATATGCCTTTAGGCTTATGCCATTTGGACTAACCAATGCCCCCGCAACTTTCTAGAGTTAATGTTTCATGTGTTTAAAGAATTTTTGAGGAAAAGCATGGAAGTCTATATAGATGATCTATGCACATACTCCGCTCAACGAATTGAACATATCCTAGAGTTAAGAAAGATATTTGAGAAATGTAGACATTACAGAGTGTGTTTAAATCTTGAAAAATGTGTTTTTATGGTAAGACAAGGTATATTTTTGGGACACATTGTATCCAAAAATGGCATCTGGACAAATGAAGTTAAAATAAAAGTAACTTTGGAATTACCTAGACCACAGAATGCAAAAGAAGTACAAGCCTTCATGGGACATTATCAATGATTCATCCACATGTATGCCATAATTGCCAAGCCCTTGTATGGGTTGTTGACACAATTTACATGGATAGAACCTTGTGAAGATGCTATTAATGATTTAAAGAAGAGGCTAAGTTCAACACCCATCTTGAAAGTGCCCAATTGGAATAAGCCATTCCATATTCATGTGGATGCATCCAACTTCGCAATTGGATATATCTTAGCACAACCTGCGAACGAAGGAAAATTAGAGCACCCAATCGCATACGCTAGTAGACAACTGAACCAAGCAGAAAGAAATTATACCACTACTAAAAGGGAAGGCTTAGGAATGGTGCATGCAGTTAAAAAATTTAGACATTACATCCTAGCTAACCAACCACAAGAGTAGCAGATGATCTCCCGGACACATATTTGTTCAAGTTGCAAGTATGTCTAAAATTGGTAGAAAGATTGATCCCAATACTCATGCATGGACCACATCGTAGGATCAATAAGGACCATAAGAAGGAATTCATGCAATCACGAAACTTGCATATTGTTGTGGAAAGTGTGTATTTTAAAGGCTCTAATGGAGTATTGCTAAGGTGTGTAGAAGATGAAGAGCATAAGAACTTACTCACACAAGCCCATGTGAACAAGTGGAGAAGGCACAAGGGTGTTCATGGAACGACTAGAGATTTGAAAAGATTAGGTATGTATTGGTTGGATACGCAAAAGGATGTACATGAATACATCATTGACTGCCAAGAATGTAAGGAAAATCCACCTGATGAATTTTCCTCATTATGTTACTCCACCATAGCTCCTGAATGGAGCAAAGGATTAGTTAATTTTTTGAGATCACAAACTTACCTAGAGCGAGCAAGCCTAGCCAAAAGGAGAGCTCTAGAAGAACATAGCAAGGACTATGTCATCATAGGAAGACAACTATTCAAAAGAGGGAAGGATAATTAGTTACAATTATGTGTACATGAAGGAGAATACTTACCAATCTTAGAAATGGTTCATGTAGGCATAGCTGGAGGACATTTTTTAGTAGAAAAAACTACAAAAATGATTCTCTCTGCTGGTTTATGGTGGGCAACCTTACACATGGATGCAGAAACTTAGGTACAAAGTTGTGAAGTATGTCAATGAACAAAGTATCCCATATGATGAGATGACATGCCCTTAAGACCAATAATTACTGCTAGAGCATTTTTGAAATGGGGTAGAAGCCAAAGCAACTATAAAAAATGATGCCCAAACCACGACCAAATTCTTGTTCGAAAATATATTCACTTGCTTTGGACTCCCAATTGAAATCATTAGTGATAGGGTAACACACCTCATCAATGAGGTCATTGAGTCTCTTATGAATGAATATCTAGTAATTCATAAGAAATCAACTCCGTATCATCCTCAAGCCAATGGATAAGCTAAGAGTTCTAATAAGCTGTTGTGCACAATCTTAAATAAAATAATTAACAATGGAAGGTTGGACTGGGATAAACAATTGGACCATGCAATATGGGCCTTCCACATAGCATATAAAACCGCTATTGGAATTAGTCCATTCAATTTAGTCTATGGTCAAAATGCAATACTCCCAATTGACTTTCTAGTCCCCACTTTGAGAGTTGCCCAACAATATGAATGGGTGGGATATGAATTGTCTAGATAATTGGATCAAATCGAGAAGTTGCATGAGACGAGGTTACAAGCAATGGTAGGTATTTACGCTGCAAAAAGGAGAGAAAAATTACGACACTCATGTTAAGGAAAATGGATTAAAAGAAGGAGATCTAGTGTTAATATACACATTGAAACAACATGCAAAAAAACTGCAAGAATGAAGGTGTGGATTGCTATTGATAAATGGAATTTCAACTAGTGGGACAATTAACCTAGCTACCCTCGATGGAGACATATTACCTGATTACATAAGTGATTGTAGTGTCAAGAGGTATATAGAACCATTGACTGAAGAGATGTTAGCAAGACTCTTAGGAGCACATAACAGAAAAGAGAAGAAGAAAGAATAAGGGAAGAAGCTCGAATACAAGCACTAGAACACATAAGAAAACGGAAAGAGTGGTTACGAGAATGGGATGAAAGATATCTACAAGGAGAAGAACCTACTTCCATGGAAAACTATCGAGAAGACAAAACATACACGTTAGGTAACCTTATCAAGAGACCATATTTGAGCCTAGGCATTGGTACCAATGACTACCAATTACTAGACGCGTTGATTGACATAGATGTTGCGTTGAGTTGCATAATAGCCTCGCTAGCAAAGGAACTTAAGGGAAAAATTAATCCAAGGAACGCATACATGATAGGAATAGGAGGAAACACCATTGAGTGTCAAGGAAAGATTTCAATGTTCCTACATCTTGGAAATACTACTATGAACCAAAGATTCTTAGTTTGCAAGGATAGAGACGTTCTAGAAGAACTGGTCCTAGGCGAGGACTGGATCTTTGAATATGAAGTCAGTATCCACCTCACCCAAGGATACATATCGGCTAAAATAGACCATAAGGAAGTCTTTAGTCTTCTTGATGAAAAACCTTTGAAAATATTGGGAAATGTGACACCTAGAATCACGAGTCTAGAGGAACCATTGCATGAACTTCGAGTGAAAACCTTGTACAATGATTGTTCTACTTCAAATTCGCCTACATCTTCTCCTAAACCACATGATCAAAATCTCAATTCTTCCTAAGAATGTGAGCTTGAACGATCGAGTGCAGATAGTCTGCTTAGAGAAATTAAAAAGAAAATGAGGCAACCAGTGATCTTATCAACCACAAGGACACAACAACACCCAATCAAGAGGCAAGAATGGATTAGGAAAGATTAATTGAAATAGTATGGAAGGCAAAGGAAGGCACAAACATGTCAACATTCAACAACATCAGAAGGTCACAAAGGTCCGCAATTACAAAAGCAGGAATCCAAGATTTTACAAGTATGGACTCCGAAGACACTGATGAAAGTTCAACAATCACAATGATTCATCTAGATTCCAAAACAAGTCAAGGAACAAGCCAAACAAGAGATCAAAAAGTTAGATGAAGTGACACAAGAGTATACCCACGACTTCAACAAGATATCCAAGGAAAAAAATGACGAATTACTAAAGAGCAAAAACTTGGAAACAAGGACAAAGGTGTACACAGGATTGCCTCGAAGAACCCACCTACATTAGCACCACCGATCAATACACGAACAAAACACACTACAACATTGAAGTGGAGACCAAATGAACAACAAGGAGTGTGTCAAAGCAACCAAGCAAATCCATCTTGCACCCATTTTGAGTTAAATGCATTTCAAGTATGCGATATAGAGCCATCATACAAGGACATGCATTCGGCACATAGCTTTTTCAACAAACAATGGTGTATATTTCCTATAAAGGAATAAGACTTAGCTTGTACCATAATAGCCCAAATAAAATTGATATCCATCAATAATTGCTTCAGCTATAAACTAACCTTTATGTTTTCCTTCAGCCATGAAAATAAGAAAATAAAACATATATGGTGAGGTATCATGATCGACTTTATAGCAAGGAGGAATTGGGTTCACGAGAAACACAGAGTCAGTACACACAACTAGAGCGGAGGAAATTTTTTGTGCTAGAGACAAATCCTCTATTGCATTGCAAGTGCAGATGGCTTCTGAAGACTTTGAAGCAACGGTGCAAGAAGAAATCTTGGAACTTCCCTTGAAAAGTGTATCTAAGTCAAAGGGACATTGGTTTCATGAAGATTAGCAAGCTAGAGAGCATCTATTTCTACTAAGCATAAAGATCATGAACAGGGATCATCAGTTCCCTGTAATGTCGCAAGATTTTTGAATACTCCACGAAATTCCATCAACCATGGATGTCTTGACAAAAGCAAGCATTTACAAATATTTTACCTTACCAATTTATAAGCCAGATTTTAAAAGATGCATTCAAATAATGAACACCTTGCATCCAACATTGGACATGCCCTCAATGCCAGAAGCAAAAGTACTAGATTTACAGGGAAACTAGATTACAATTAAATTCACACACAAGTTGATTAAAGAAGCTTTTGGATGGACTCAAGATGGTGACATGGACCTCAAAGAAGAAACCCATGAAGCTAAAAAGAGAACATTCTTGGACATCAATAGAGTCTACATTGAGGAAGTGTTTCGTTTTGTGCACCAAAATTTTTGTTTTTCGAATATGCATCGGTACGGAGCACCACACAAAATAGTAGTTCAACTCTTATCTCATACAATCAAGCAAGTGGGCAACCAGATAAATCTAACACCATATGTTCAAGAGCGCTTATTTAAAGCCAAGAAATAGTGGGATCACAAAAAAATTCTCAATGGAAGTGTGGCATTGACGATGCTTATATATCATGCTCTGAACATCCAAGAACATCTTTGAGAGATGCCTTCAACATTAGAAATGGACAAATTTGCAAAATTCATGACTATCCCTAAAAAGAAGAAGAATGTGATCATCGTAGAAGAAGCAGGGATGAGCTCAAAACCTTTAATGTGAGGAGCAAAACAATTAAAGGAAACACTTAAAGAGGAAACAACTCCAATTTCGAAGAGGATACATGTACTTCCAAGAACAATTAGAGAAGCCGACACTAATTACTAAGGTTGAATTACAAGAAGCCTTGGTACAAACTCTCGGGTATACTAAAGGACAAGTTAATTTATTGGTATGAGGTCATCACTACCTTCAAACAAGTGCGGCATATGATCATCAACCTAGAAAAAGGTTAACAAAATTCCATAGATATAAAGAATCGGGTTTAATTAATTCAAGCTTGCCATCTGAATCCCAAGAAGACAATGATCAGTGCCACTATAAATGTGGACATCCACATCGGAATGAACGATTAGGGTGGATGAGATGAACTAAATCAATTGGTAGACCAACATGAAGTAGCAAGCAAAGATCAAAATAAAGAAAGATCTAGTCGACTAAAACAAGAATCGATGAATAGTCAACCAGACGAATGTGCATACACTATTCAAATGAATGAAGCGATGAAGCTTCAGTTTACAAAAATTCACCTGGACAATCAGAATGCAATCAAGCACCCCAAGAAAGAGCCACAAGAAGAATAATTTCCTTAAAAGGAACTGATAGCACCCATCAAAGTGGTGGAAGAACCATCACCTATGGATGTGATGTTTCAAGGCAACTCATCAAAGCTAAACACAACACACAAGGATGAACAACAAGTTCACCTTCACATCAGAAAACCATTTAATGAGATAATACATATTGACAAAGGAAAAGATGTGAAAACAAGTGAAGAACCAATCATACCACAAACATGGCTAAATGTGGACGTGGCCCAACCCAAACCTGTAGTGAAGCAAATGATACAAATGGCCATGGACACACAACATTTAATGGATCCAGATAAGGATTATGACCAAGCATTAGCCGAAAAAAATGGATTCAAAATATTAAGTGAAGAGCTATCCGCACAAGTACTACAATGTCAACAATTACTAACACAGAATGAAGATGACCTTAAAGAGGCAATGGAAATGTACAATATACTTGCCGAGGAAATCAGCAATTGAAGGAAAAGATCACACAAAAATGATACAAATGAAGGAGAAAAGGTACACTTGATAAATGGAAGCAAAATCTTAGAAACACAAATCAAGATATACATGGAAGAGGCAGACACTCTTAGAAATAGAAACAAGGAATTAATGACTTTGATCTTGCTCAATCAACCGATAGGGGTATCAAAGACTACACAAAGAGATACAATGGAGCTCCAGGCACAACATGCAAAGTATGTTGAATAGCTAAAGCAAGAGTAAGAATATTATGAGAAATGGGAAAGAACATATATGCATGATACAAATGAATTACGAAATAAATGGAAGGAAGCAGAATCTGAAATTGTAGAACAGTGCAAAGAGGATGCATATCAGTTAGCTATCCTTGGTGAATGCTTCATGCAAAGTAACCAAGCACTTACAATAGCCAACAAATAAATAAAAGATAAAGATGCACTCATTAAAAGTTTACAGGATTAGATCAAGAAGCATGGCAATATGGGGAGACCAGTAGTTCCGAGCTCTTAAGCAGTTACTGTGGAGATTGAGGTACATCCTCTTTCTCCCTCCATCAATAACTCACCTATACATATGGAAGAGGAGGTAAAACATGCTGATCAAGATACACCAAATATTACAGAAGTAAGCCGAAGGGTGCGGATGCTACTGGTGTCCCAACTCACAGAACAATTCAAAGATGCAGTGGTGAAAATAATGAAGGATGCAAAAATCAAAAGCAAAAGTTTAGACCAAATCATCAAACCATTTAATGTACCATATGGAATCCTCAAAGAAGAGACACACCAATACATCAAACGTACCACAAATAAAGCGTGGTCCACCAACTAAATTTCAAAGTGGATACATTTTCATACACACAAGAAGAATTTGAAAAAGCTTATCCAATATGGAGGCACAAATTTTTGGAGAAGAACCGTATGTTGTGAGTGCATTGGGAAGATGCACCATATTTACTCCAGGATAATCCATCTTTTTGCCCTATGCCATGGAGAAGACCATGGATGCAATTTTGGGAGGCACAACGCCAAGGCACAATAAATAAGCAATGGCTTAATTATCCATTATTGCTAAGCACACCCTATAATTACTTACCAATTGAAGATTACATGGTTCGAACGATCAAATTTCGGATTTCTAGATATGCTTCAATCCCAGATTTAGCAATCAAAATGACCAATAAAGTGTTGAGCATGCTTCTCGCAGTTTTGAAGGTGTTCAAACATGCATAATATACATTTTTGAACTTCATTGGTATTAAAAAGGGGATCGATGCTTTGATTTTAGATCTTTTTGTCATGCCCAATGTGGCCTTACCATAATGGCTATTTATTCTCGACTCATGTCTTTTCCAAGTCCATACATGCAAGCGTTTGAAGAAGCATTCTTTACAGGATTTTTTGAAATAGACTCTGAAATATTTTTGAAAATGTCCTCAAACTTAAATGCTCGACTGGTGGCATATGACCTAAGCTTCTTCGCTGATCATAAACAAGCACCAAATGATGGCATCAAATAAAATCAATGGAAAGAGTTAATGAAAAGTGAAGCCAATATACTTAACAAAAAAGAGCAATCATTATTTTGAACATGCTCACCTCGCCTATTAAAGCTTGTCGAGGATGACAGAGTTCAGGAGGAGGGACGTGTGGAGAGAGAACCTAGTAAAAGAAGAAGAAAATCAAAATGCAAAGTAGCTCAATAAAAGACTCACCCTTTGCTCACAAGGGCACGCATCAAGCTTCAACATGAAACAAGAAGGACCCGAAGAATGTGAATAAAGAAGTTTGATAAAGTCCGTCCCACACCCATAAGGTCCTAACGACAATGGGAAGAACTCTAATGAAAGGTGACTAAATACATGTCACCTTAGCCATTGGGTGCGTGTAGTGAAAAGAAGTAAACACGCCAAAAAAAATGTAAGCAGGGACTTGAAGAGTGTAAATAAAGATGTAAACAAGGTCCTTCTAACAACCGGATGCGAAGAGCTCCAGTGAAAGGTGACTTATTATATGTCACCTTAATTGCTAGGTGCATGCATGGCAACCTGAATCAACATAGTCTTGAAGAGTTCCTTGACCACTGGTGGCAAACAATTAAAGGGAAGTATATGTTGCTTTTGAACCTCTAAGGCCTTCACAAGTGCTGGCGATGGACAACCACAAATATGCCATCAAGACAATCAAGGACCAAACCTGCCATATGGTAAATGCTAAAGAAAAGAAGCAAAGCATATCAAGGGATGACAGAGACAAAGACCAGGAGAGTGTTGCAGAAGAAAGAGCCAAAGAAAAGCAAGCCCCAAAAGTTTTCAAATCTAGGCATAAATTTTCTTGTTCCAATTTTCAAGTTATTATATCAAGAGCCATGTAAATGCTCTACGGGAGTCCTCTAGATGCATAAACCCAAAATATTGTAACATTAGCCTTGTACAATAGTAGGAAGTTAGTGTTTTCCAATAAAAGTTCCGATCTCTTGTCTGAAAGGACAATTTTTAGGGCACATGTATATAAGTCACTTGATGACTCTTTGTAAGGACTTTTTGCCATTGTGAATGATCAAGTTGAAATTTCTAATTTGCTTCTTCTCTAGTGAGTATCTTCTTCTCTAAGAGCTTGCATGTGTGTTTGGTGCTTGAATGTGTGTTTAGGACTGTTGTCTACCCATCATCCCCTTTGTGATTAAGCTATTGTAATGCATGTGTGGGGCTAGGTGAGCGGTAGAGTAGGAGCTGGTGTTTCCTACCACTCATTATTTTGCTCATAACGTGAAGCATGTTTGTCAGATTAGGCTTAAAATACCACCATTAGATGCATCTCGTCGAGAGCTTCAAAAATGAAGCCACCATATTTATACTTCGAAGCTGAGAGAAAATTCCTAATTTGTGCCTACTGCTATCACAAGTATCACGATGTGCATTTCCAATGTGATAAGTGACTTGGAAGGTAGATAAACCCATGTTACATGCATTGTTAGCACTTTGACTTCATTTTCCATCATGTATGTACATGTCTTCATACAATTGATATGTCTAATTTCACGAATTGATAATTAAACGTGCATTAATCCACCACTATATGCACTTGTGGGTGATTAAGCTATAGTCTCAATTAGAACAAGTCCGTAAGGCTCTACAACTTAGGTAAACACCTTGCCTCCTTGTGTCACCATGCACCCTTTTGCATCAAATATAACCTGCATACCTCTCTCTACCATCTGTTCTAAAGAGATAAGGTTCTTGGAAATAGATGGAACATGGAGCACATCTTTAAAAGTCTTGATTTATTTACCTTCGGCTAGCCTCCCACATGTGTAATGGGATGATCAGTGTTATCTCCTATCTCCACACAACCTTTTGAGCTTGGGACCTGCATATGGACAAAAGATTTCTCTATACATGACATATGATTAGAGCATCCAGAGTCTATATACCACATTGTGTCCTTGGGATCACTATTGTAGCCATGTCACATGGCTAGCAGGGTCTCCTCCTCATCATCCTTCTTGGACTTGTTAGCATAATTCCTTTGCTCCTTTTTCTTCTTGCCTTTGACATCCTTGAACCATCAATTTGAAGAAATATGATTCTTTTTACCACATAGAGAACAAGTTTTACCTTGATGAGGGTTGTTCTTCCCTTTGTCATTCTTGGCCTTCTTGAAGATGATGCCTTGCTATCTCCTTCTGAATTTGAATCTTCTTCCTTGGACTGCTTCCACTTGCTTTTTCCTCCTTTCTTCTTCTTGCCACTCTTGCCTTTGCCTTTGTTAGCATATAGGACTTGTGAGTGACCATCATTCTTGGATGTGTCTCCTATGGCAACCTCTTCTACCACTAAGTGTGGGATCAACTCCTCAAGAGTTGGTAGAGGATCTCTATACAAGATGGTCGTAATGAGGGGTTTCCACTTGTCTTCCCCTCTCATCCCAGTGAGAGTAATCTGCATAAGGTCTTCCTCATCTACTTTGCAACCAATGGATGCCAATTGCTCTCTCAAATTCTCCACCCTCAAGGTGTTGTCAACAATAGATTGACCACTTGGATGAAGGAAAAGTAGTAGCTTTTTTTCCTCTTGTTGAGACACTTCAAAGACATTGCTCTGAAGTGTCTGACCTCTCTCAAGGAAGCTCCTGAAGAAGACTTCTAGATATCTAACCTACTCCAAGAGACCCCTCCCAATCAATGGAGAGAATCCCTTTTGAAATTGTATTCTAGCAATAGATTTGATATGATCTTTTCATGCATCTAATGGTCCTTGATGTTGTATACTGGCCCTGGTAGACTGCTCTACTTTGGTGTGTTCCCCTAATGTCTCATGATGTAGCATGTAACTTGCTCGAGCTTTGGCTGTTGAGCCGTGTTGTTTGTTGTTCCCTCATGATGTGCTCTTGCCCCTTGTAACATATACCTTTACGATCATTCATCTTTTTTGTTCCTTCAACAAAAAACAATAGATTGACCACTACCCTTCAAAGAGTGGAGTTCATTCTTAAGTTGCATCTTTTTTCTTCTTTTGGAAGTGGCATATATGTTCTCTAAGGGCTCCCAAACATCTCTAGCATGATCAAACTCTGATATATGGCCAGTCATAGTGTTAGAGATTACTTGTGATATGTAGAAGATAGCTCTCCTATTCCTTTCCTCCCAATCCTTCAACATCTTCAATTCTTGATTGGTGATATTTGGATCTTAGGGATCCACATTGGGCTTATCTTCATCTCCACACACAATAGGCCATAAGCCTTTGCTCACGAGGTAGTTGAGGACTCTAAACCTCCATGGTTGATAGTTGTCTTTGTCAAGCAACTCTACTTTTTGACCTACAATGGAAAATTAGGGTTACATTGAAATGTACCTCTTAGCCTTGATGTCCAAACTGTTGATATATTTAGGTAGTGATGTGTGTGAACACACTAGGACCGCCGAGGCACTTTTTTCCCTCTTTAGGAGGTTTTTTTCCCCCGGCTTGTATATACGCCTATTGCCCTAATGGGATACTTATCTTTGTACATTCTCTAGTAATACATTCAGTATTGTGTGTTGTGCTCCAAGCTTCTTCTTCTTCCTTGTGTTGTTCGCGTGCTTCTGCAGACGTCTAACTCCAACAATTGGTATCAGAGCAGGTCGTCGCTTCATCTAGGGCGCCGTCGACACTCCTCCGTTTGCAGTCTCAGAATCGTACAAATTTTGGTGAGCATACTCAGGGTGTTTCCGAGGTCAAAACAGCTTTACTATGTGGTGCCGAAACCGCGATCTGAGCTCGTTTCGACCTCCGAACGCACTATCACAGTGCTTGTGCAGGCTATTTCGTCTTTTTGTGCCAAAGGTATATACCTGTTTCTGTTCGCCAGTATAAGCGTCTCGAAGTCTGCTACAGGTTTAGCAGAACTGGTCTGGGCAGTTCCGTTCAACTTTTTGAGATACAATCAATTTTCTTCATCAAGGTATTTTAGTCACCGGCCATGGCTGAAAGCAGTGATGTATTCTGTATGTTGGCTGTTGAGGATAAGTTGGATGGTACCAACTACCCATTATGGGCTTATATGATGTGACATGTATTGGTTGCAAAAGGAGTGTGGAACATTGTGCAGGGTGTTGAAAGACGTCCTATTACACCTGCAACTACATGTACTGCAAATACAGGTGCTGGAGCTGATGAAGATGGTGTCGAAGATGATATTGTGCAGATTCCTGTTCGTGCTGTTCTTTCTGCTGCACCTACTGCAGAGCAGATTCGTTGGGATGGTAGAGATGCTCAGGCACATGCATTGATAGCTTTGTCTGTCAAACGTGCCATTATTCCTCATAAGGATACACTTACCACATTGTACCAAGCTAGGAATGAGGCTTGTGTTGCTTACCTCCAAAAACAGTTGGAGAGTGAGCACATGAATGAAGGTGATTCTATGGACAGTTTCCTAACGAAGATCAAAGACTTCAAGGAACAGTTGATTTCTGCTGATGAGGTTATACCAGATAGCTCACTTGTGCAGACCGTTCCGAATGGTCTTCCTGATTCATATCAGAGTTTTGCTTCTACTCTTCGGTTGATGATGAAAGGCAATCCAAATGCCTTTTCATTTGAGGAGTTAGTCTCTGTTCTGTTGTAGGAAGATCAATCCAGGGAGAACAGGTCCATTATGCGTGTTGCAGATCAAGCTTTCTTGGCTAGTCAAAAGGGCAAAGGAAAATGGAGTTCTTCTACTAGTAAGCAGAAATCTGCAAATGCTGCACATTCGAAGAACCAAGACAAAGATGAGAAAAAATCAGAAAAGCAGAAATTGTTTTGTAAGTATTGTAAAGGGAATGATCATATCATAAAGAACTGTCCAAAACTGGCTGCTAAAGAGGCAAAGAAGAAAGAGGCTGGAATGGTTGTTGTAGAGGCCTCTACACCAAAAACAGAGTCTGCAAATCTTGTGCAGGAAGAAGAATGGGCATTTACTACTGTCTGCAGTTTTGACCCATCTTCTGATGAGCAGTGCATGTCTGCAGTAGACTCAGCTGTTTGGTATTTTGACAGTGGGGCGACCAAACATATTACCTCGCAGCGCAGTTTCTTCTCTTCACTCGAGCCTGCCCCTACAAGGAATACTGTTACATGCGCCAACAACTCCTCTTATCCTGTTATGGGAGTTGGTAAGATCATTTTGACTACTGCTGATGGTAGTTCTTTCACTTTGTCAGATGCTCTATTTGTGTCAGGGATCAAAAAGAACTTGTTATCAGTTTTTGCATTAGCCAAGATTGGCTTGGTTGTGAAATTTGTTGATGACAGGTGTACAGTTCATGATCTGTCAAATGGCGATGTGATTATTGCTTTTGGCATTTTATGTCGTGGGCTGTATAAGCTCATAGAATATGAAAGATCTGTAAATGATTTGGCATGTGCAATAAATGATTCTCAGGCTATGTCAGATGCAAAGCTTTGGCATGCACGCTTTGGTCATCTGAATTTTGCTAGTTTGCTACGCCTGCAGAAATCTGAAATGGTGTCCTCATTGCCCAAACTTCAGGCACCTGGAAAACATGTTTGTGAAGGCTCTATTTTGGGCAAAATGCAACGTTCATCCTTTCCAAAAGATGGTTTAGTTCGGGCTACTCAGAAATTGCAGCTTGTACATAGTGATGTCTGTGGTCCTATGCAGACACCTTCTTTCGGAAATTACCTTTACTTCGTGACTTTCATTGATGATTTTTCCAGGCATGCATGGGTTTATCCACTCAAAGCAAAGTCCGAAGTGTTCATGTGCTTTAAACAGTTTTTGGTTTTGGCTGAAAATCTGTCAGCATGTAAAATGAGCACCCTCCATTCTGATCGAGGGGGGGAATATATGCCTTCTGAATTTAATGCATTTCTGGCTGAACGTGGGATAAAACACCAGTGTACAGTGCCGTATACAGCTCAACAAAATGGAGTTGCTGAACGAAAGAATAGGTCACTCATGGAGATGGCGAGGTGCATGGTCAAAAGTCAGGCTTTACCACATAGTTTCTGGCTTGAGGCTGTCATGTGTGCAGCATATGTACTCAACAGGTGTCCCACTAAAGCGTTGCAGTCTATCACTCCATATGAGGCTTGGCATTACCGCAAGCCATCTATTCCTCATGTGGGTGTTTTTGGTTGTTTGGCATATGCACTAGTGCTTGAACAACATCGCAGAAAATTGGATGATAAGGCAATAAAATGTATTTTTGTTGGGTATAGTTCTGAAAGTAAAGGATATCGTTTGTATCATCCAGAGACTAAACGCATTCTGGTTAGCCGTGATGTTGTCTTTGTGGAAGATGCTATTCAGCCATTGCTTTCATGTATTAAGGAGACATTTGTTAGCTCCAAAGACATGTATGATACTTTGATGCCTCTTTTTACAGGTGGGCAGTCTAGTGCTGGTCCTAATGAGGCAACTTCTCAGCCTTTGCAGGTTTCATATGATGATGCAGATATTCCATTTCTGATGCAGATTTACATGATGCACTTGTTGATGAGAGAGCTGACAGTGAGCAGGCAAAGACTATGCCAAAATGGCTGGTGCAGACTTTGCGTGACAGCAAATTAGATGCACCTTTGTCATATCGTACTCGTTCAGGCTCTCATAGTGCCTCCTTTGCATCATATTGCTATGCTATGGCTGCATCTAGTCTCTGTGATGAGAATGAGCCTGTTTCTTTTGATGAAGCACATAATTCAAAAAATTGGATGGTTGCTATGCAATCTGAATATGATGCTATAATGAAGAATGGTACTTGGTCTTTATGTGACTTGCCTCCTGGCAAGAAGGCCATTGGCACTAAGTTGGTATACAAGCTGAAGCGTAAACCTGATGGTACAGTTGACAGGTATAAAGCTAGGCTTGTTGCAAAGGGTTATGCACAGGAAAGAGGCATTGATTTTGATGAGACCTTTGCACCTACATGTCGTATGACTACTGTTCGGAGCATTTGTGCACTTGCAGCCCATCATAGTTGGAATGTACATCAGTTGGACATTAAAACAGCATTTCTGAATGGTGACTTGCATGAAGAAGTGTATGTTTTTCAGCCCCGTGGCTTTCTGTAGAAAGGGCATGAGAACCAGGTGTGCAGGTTAAAGAAGGCATTATATGGTTTAAAGCAAGCACCACGTGCTTGGTATGAGAAGATACATGCCTATCTTGTTGCACATGGTTTTGAGAACAATCCAACTAAAAGCACCTTATATGTTAAGCGTGCTAATGACGTGCTTTTGATCATTGTTGTCTATGTTGATGACATGCTGCTCACTGGTCCTATTGAGAAGCATATTGCTGATTTTAAGGCTAATTTGCATGCCTCATTTGAGATGTCTGATTTGGGGCGTTTGCATCACTATTTGGGCATTCAGTTTATGCAAGTTGATGGTGGAATGGCTTTGTGTCAAACGAAATATTGACACATTATTGCAGCATTTTGGCCTTGAAGATTGTAGGCCTATTGCCACTCCTATGGAGACAGGTTTACGATTGAGTCTTCATGATGCTAGAGATGCATTTGATGCTGTTCTCTATCAGCAGGCTGTTGGATGCTTGATTTACTTATGCATTACTCGGCCAGATATTCAGTTTGCTATCTCACAGATGAGCAGGTTTATGCATTGCCCAGGAGTCACGCATTGGAAGGAGGTTAAGCGCATCTTTCGCTACTTGAGTGGTATTCGGCTACTTGGGTTGTTTTATCCCAAGGGAGGATCACTACCGCCAGATTTGCATGCTTTTTTTGACTCAGATTGGGCTGGTTGCTATGACACTCATGTGTCCACCAGTGGTTTTTGCTTCATGCTTGGTAGCTCATGTATATCTTGGTTGAGCAAGAAGCAGCCTACTGTGGCCACTTCCAATTGTGAGGCTGAGTATAGGGCAGCTTTCACAGCGACTGTTGAGTGTGTGTGGCTCAAACGCCTTATGGCTTATTTGGGTGTTGGCCAGTCTTCTGCCACCACCATCTTCACTGACAGTCAGAGCGCATTGGCAGTTGTGAGGAACCCTGTGTTCCATGCTCGCACTAAGCACATTGAGGTGCATTATCACTATGTCAGGGAGAGGTTCTCTGCTGGGGAGATCAGCTTGGCATATGTGCCCACGCAGGAGAACATAGCAGACCTTTTCACGAAGGCTCTGCCTAGGGAGAAGTTTGAAGCTTTCCGCAAAGCTTTGGGCTTACTTCCTTTTGTGGAGTGATTTCCACATAGCTTGGAACTTCCTTATACATGAGTGCCAGCTCCTTGTTCACCGCATCACTCCCAGGGGGGATTTGTTGATATATTTAGGTAGTGATGTGTGTGAACACACTAGGACCGTCGGGGCACTTTTTTCCCTCTTTAGGAGGTTTTTTTCCCCCGGCTTGTATATACGCCTATTGCCCTAATGGGAGACTTATCTTTGTACAATCTCTAGTAATACATTCAGTATTGTGTGTTGTGCTCCAAGCTTCTTCTTCTTCCTTGTGTTGTTCGCATGCTTCCGCAGACGTCTAACTCCAACACAAACCTTGTGTCCTCTTAGAGTCTTCATTGCTCTTATACTAACTAATGGAATTTAATCCCTTATATTTGCACACTGGAAGTGAAATGAACCCAATACCTAGGTCCCTTCATACACCTTTTCTGCTAGCCTATCGCAAAACTCTGATTCACCTACCTTACACTAGTCCAAATGACCTAAGCTTTTAGAAAAACTTATTAGTTTTTATAAGCTTTCCAATGAGCTATAGAACACCTCAAATGGATGTGTTTAGGCCAGTCAACAACTCTGTACAAAATAAACTATGCAAAGATGTAGGATATGTAGAAATTAGGGTTACAGAGATACACCAATTTCTCTAAAAATAAAACTGATTTCAAGAAGCCGTCCTCTTAGGCAAAGTAAGACACATATATAAGTTACAAAATGCACCTTAAATCTCTTGAATTGGATATGTACACAAAGAGGTTCAAGTGTTATAAGCAGACTATTTCTATACCTATAAGAGACTAGAGGGGGTGTGGGCTTGATAGCACCTCCTTACTCCTCCTTTGTGCATGTAATGTCCTCCTTTGTGTTTTCCTAGCTTGGAATGATGTGCTTTAGCTCCTCGAGCCTTGGATGACTCTCTCCTTGAGCCTCCTTGAGTATATGTCTCCTAGTTTCTAATGACTTTTCCACCACCTTAGGATTTTCTTGCCAACCTTGAGATCACCCTAAGTGATTTGAGTTGTGACATTTGTCCACACTAAGGTCTTTTGACCCCTTTATCCGCTTAAAGCTTGCATAGTTCACATTTTCAACATCCTCCCCCCTCGTCCCCCTCCTCCCCAAATGCCATCGTTGCTACACCTTTCCATCAGTGTGCCCATGTTTTGGCATCACTATGCCTCACCATTGGTGTGCCCATGTGCCACCATTGTTATGCGTTGTGGTTAGTGTGCCCATGTGCCATCATCGCTATGCCTTGTTGTTGGTGTACCCTCGTGCTATCATCACCATAGCCCATTGCTAGTGTGCCCATGTGCCTCGATCGTTATGCCCTACCGTTAATGCACCACTCCTCCCATCATTGCTATGCCCTATCGTTAGTGCACTGGGTTATTTCTGGCATGCTCTTCTACCATCACCACTCTTTCTCACCACAATCATACTCTTCGGCCATCATCACACTCTCCCATCATCGCCATGCTCTCCCAAAATCATTGTGTTCTCTAGTCATTGTCATTCTCTCTAGCTACCATCATGGTCTGTTGTTTCCTTCACTCCCTTGTCACAAAGAAGGAGATAAGGAAGAGAGCTCACACACACACACACACTCACAATCAAAGAGAAGCACACACTTAGATTAAGGCAAGGAAGAATGATCTTCTTCTTCTTCTATTACATGAAGGAATGTACAAGAAAATGACCTAGAACAAGAATACAACAAGTGCAATATATAAAGAACATTACATAAGGAAAATCCTAATGTCCGCGGATGAGTGATCTGGCAAGAAACAAATGTGCCATCACTCTCGATAGATAAATCTAATAAAGCTCAATGAAGTGTCCCTAACATATACCAGTGTGACCACTATACATGTGAGAGAAATGAAAAATGATACGTATCATCTTGGATCATCACATGTTGAGCTTGATATCTCTGTTGATATATTTAGGTAGTGATGTGTGTGAACACTCTAGGACCGCCGGGGCACTTTTTTCCCTCTTTAGGAGGTTTTTTTCCCCCGGCTTGTATATACGCCTATTGCCCTAATGGGCTACTTATCTTTGTACATTCTCTAGTAATACATTCAGTCTTGTGTGTTGTGCTCCAAGCTTCTTCTTCTTCCTTGTGCTGTTCGCGTGCTTCCACAGACGTCTAACTCCAACAATTGGTATCAGAGCAGGTCGTTGCTTCTTCTAGGGCGCCGTCGACACTCCTCCGTTTGCAGTCTCAGATTCGCACAAAATTTGGTGAGCATACTCAGGGTGTTTCCGAGATCAAAACATCTTCGCTTTGTGGTGCCTAAATCGCGATCTGAGCTCGTTTCGGCCTCCGAACACACTATCACAGTGCTTGTGCAGGCTATTTCGTCCTTTTGTGCCAAAGGTATATACCAGTTTCTGTTCGCCAGTTTAAGCGTCTCAAAGTCTGCTACAGGTCTAGCAGAACTCGTCTGGGCAGTTCTGTTCAACTTTTTGAGATATAGTCAATTTTCTGCATCAAGGTATTTTAGTCACCGGCCATGGCTGAAAGCAGTGATGTATTCCGTATGTTCGCTGTTGAGGATAAGTTGGATGGTACCAACTACCCATTATGGGCTTATATGATGCGACATGTACTGGTTGCAAAAGGATTGTGGAACATTGTGCAGGGTGTTGAAAGACGTCCTGTTACACCTGTAACGACAGGTACTGCAAATACAGGTGTTGGAGCTTATGAAGATGGTGTCGAAGATGATATTCCGCAGATTCTTGTTCGTGCTGCTGTTTCTGTTGCACCTACTGCAGAGCAGATTCGTTGGGATGGCAGAGATGCCCAGGCACATGCATTGATAGCTTTGTCTGTCAAACGTGCCATTATTCCTCACATTCGCTCTTGCAGAACAGCAAAGGATGCTTGGGATACACTTACCACTTTGTACCAGGCTAGGAATGAGGCTCGTGTTGCTTACCTCCGAAAACAGTTGGAGAGTGAGCACATGAATGAAGGTGATTCGATGGACAGTTTTCTTACAAAGATCAAAGACCTGAAGGAACAATTGATTTCTGCTGATGAGGTTATACCAGATAGCTCACTTGTGCAGACCGTTCTGAATGGCCTTCCTGATTCATATCAGAGTTTTGCCTCTACTCTTCGATTGATGATGAAAGGCAATCCGAATGCCTTGTCATTTGAGGAATTAGTCTCTGTTTTGTTGCAGGAAGATCAGTCCAGGCAGAACAGGTCCATTATGCGTGTTGCAGATCAAGCTTTCCTGGCTAGTCAGAAGGGCAAAGGAAAATGGAGCTCTTCTACTAGTAAGCAAAAATCTGCAAATGTTGCACAATCGAAGAACCAGGATAAAGATGAGAAGAAATCAGAAAAGCAGAAATTGTTCTGCAAGTACTGTAAAGGAAATGATCATATTATAAAGAACTGTCCAAAACTGGCTGCTAAAGAGGCAAAGAAGAAAGAGGCTGGAATGGTTGTTGCAGAGGCCTCTACACCAAAAACAGAGTCTGCAAATCTTGTGCAGGAAGAAGAATGGGCGTTTACTACTGTCTGCAGTTTTGACCCATCTTCTCATGATCAGTGCATGTCTGCAGTAGACTCAGATGTTTGGTACTTTGACAGTGGGGCAACCAAACATATTACCTCGCAGCGCAGTTTCTTCTCTTCACTCGAGCCTGCCCCTACAGGGAATACTGTCACATGCGCCAATAACTCCTCTTATCCTGTTATGGGAGTTGGCAAGATCATTCTGACTACTGCTGATGGTAGTTCTTTCACTTTGTCAGATGCTTTATTTGTGCCAGGGATCAAAAAGAACCTGTTATCAGTCTCTGCATTAGCCAAGATTGGTTTGGTTGTGAAATTCGTTGATGATAGGTGTACAGTCCATGATCTCTCAAATGGCGATGTGATTATTGCTTTTGGCATTTTATGTCGTGGGCTGTATAAGCTCATAGACTATGAAAAATCTGTGAATGATTCGGCATGTGCAGTTCATGATTCTCAGGCTATGTCAGATGCAAAGCTTTGGCATGCACGCTTTGGTCATCTGAATTTTGCTAGTTTGTTACGCCTGCAGAAATCTGAAATGGTGTTCTCTTTGCCCAAACTTGAGGCACCTGGAAAACATGTTTGTGAAGGCTGTATTTTGGGCAAAATGCAACGTTCTTCCTTTCCAAAAGATGGTTCAGTTCGGGCTATGTAGAAATTGCAGCTTGTACATAGTGATGTCTGTGGTCCTATGCAGACACCCTCTTTTGGAAATTACCTTTACTTCGTGACTTTCATTGATGATTTTTCCAGGCATGCATGGGTATATCCACTCAAAGCAAAGTCCGAAGTGTTCATGTGCTTCAAACAGTTTTTGGTTTTGGCTGAAAATCTGTCAGCATGTATCCGTTCTGATCGAGGGGGGGAATATATGTCTTCAGATTTTAATGCATTTCTGGCTGAACGTGGGATAAAACACCAGTGTACAGTGCCGTATACACCTCAACAGAATGGAGTTGCTGAACGAAAGAACAGGTCACTCATGGAGATGGCGAGGTGCATGGTCAAAAGTCAGGCTTTACCACATAGTTTCTGGCTTGAGGCTGTCATGTGTGCAGCATATGTACTGAACAGGTGTCCCACGAAAGCGTTGCAGTCTATCACTCCATATGAGGCTTGGCATGACCGCAAGCCATCTGTTGCTCATCTGCGTGTTTTTGGTTGTTTGGCATATGCATTAGTGCCTGAACAACATCGCAGAAAATTGGATGATAAGGCAGTAAAATGTATTTTTGTTGGGTACAGTTCTGAAAGTAAAGGCTATCGTCTGTATCATCCACAGACTAAACGCATTCTGGTTAGCCGTGATGTTGGCTTTGTGGAAGATGCTATTCAGCCATTGCTTTCATGTACTAAGGAGACATCTGTTAGCTCCAAAGACATGTATGATACTTTGATGCCTCTTTTTACAGGTGGACAGGCTAGCGCTGGTCCTAATGAGGCAACTTCTCAGCCTTTGCAGGTTTCATATGATGATGCAGATCATTCCATTTCTGATGCAGATTTACATGATGCACTTGTTGATGAGAGAGCTGATATTGAACAGGCAAAAACTATGCCAAAATGGATGGTGCAGACTTTGCGTGACAGCAAATTAGATGCACCTTTGTCATATCGTACTCGTTCAGGCTCTCATAGTACCTCCTTTGCATCAGATTGCTATGCTATGGCTGCATCTAGTCTCTGTGATGAGAATGAGCCTGTTTCTTTTGATGAAGCACAAAATTCAGAAAATTGGATGGCTGCTATGCAATCTGAATATGATGCTATAATGAAGAATGGTACATGGTCTTTATGTGACTTGCCTCCTGGCAAGAAGGCCATTGGCACTAAGTGGGTATACAAGCTGAAGCGTAAACCTAATGGTGCAGTTGACAGGTGTAAGGCTAGGCTTGTTGCAAAGGGTTATGCGCAGGAAAGAGGCATTGATTTTGATGAGACCTTTGCACCTACATGCCGTATGACTACTGTTCGGAGCATTTGTGCACTTGCAGCCCATCATGGTTGGAATGTACATCAGTTGGACATTAAAACAACATTTCTGAATGGTGACTTGCATGAAGAAGTGTATGTTTTTCAGCCCCGTGGCTTTGTGCAGAAAGGGCATGAAAACCAGGTGTGCAGGTTAAAGAAGGCGTTATATGGTTTAAAGCAAGCACCACGTGCTTGGTATGAGAAAATACATGCCTATCTGATTGCACATGGTTTTGAGAACAGTCCAACTAAAAGCACCTTATATGTTAAGCGTGCTAATGATGTGCTTTTGATCATTGTTGTCTATGTAGACGACATGCTGCTCACTGGTCCTCTTGAGAAGCATATTGCTGATTTCAAGGCTGATTTGCATGCCTCATTTGAGATGTCTGATTTGGGGCATTTGCATCACTATTTGGGCATTCAGTTTATGCAAGTTGATGGTGGAATGGCTTTGTGTCAAACGAAATATATTGACACATTATTGCAGCGTTTTGGCCTTGAAGACTGTAAGCCTATTGCCACTCCTATGGAGACAGGTTTACGATTGAGTCTTCATGATGCTGGAGATGCATTTGATGTTGTTCTCTATCAGCAGGCTGTTGGATGCTTGATTTACTTATGCATTACTCGGCCAGATATTCAGTTTGCTGTCTCACAGATGAGCAGGTTTATGCATTGCCCAGGAGTCACGCATTGGAAAGCGGTTAAGCGCATCTTTCGCTACTTGAGTGGTACTCAGCTACTTGGGTTGTTTTATCCCAAGGGGGGATCACTACCGCCAGATTTGCATGCTTTTTCTGACTCAGATTGGGCTGGTTGCTATGACACTCGTGTGTCCACCAGTGGTTTTTGCTTCATGCTTGGTAGCTCATGTATATCTTGGTTGAGCAAGAAGCAGCCTACTGTGGCCACTTCCAGTTGTGAGGCTGAGTATAGGGCAGCTTTCACAGCGACTGTTGAGTGTGTGTGGCTCAGACGCCTTATGGCTGATTTGGGTGTTGGCCAGTCTTCTGCCACCACCATCTTCACTGACAGTCAGAGCGCATTGGCAGTTGCGAGGAACCCTGTGTTCCATGCTCGCACTAAGCACATTGAGGTGCATTATCACTATGTCAGGGAGAGGTTCTCTGCTGGGGAGATCAGCTTGGCATATGTGCCCACGCAGGAGAACATTGCAGACCTTTTCACGAAGGCTCTGCCTAGGGAGAAGTTTGAAGCTTTCCGCAAAGCTTTGGGCTTACTTCCTTTTGTGGAGTGATTTCCACATAGCTCGGCACTTCCTTATACATGAGTGCCAGCTCCTTGTTCACCGCATCACTCCCAGGGGGGATTTGTTGATTTATTTAGGTAGTGATGTGTGTGAACACTCTAGGACCGCCGGGGCACTTTTTTCCCTCTTTAGGAGGCTTTTTTCCCCCGGCTTGTATATACGCCTATTGCCCTAATGGGCTACTTATCTTTGTACATTCTCTAGTAATACATTCAGTCTTGTGTGTTGTGCTCCAAGCTTCTTCTTCTTCCTTGTGTTGTTCGCGTGCTTCCGCAGACGTCTAACTCCAACAATCTCAACACTCCCCCTCAAGCTCAACGTCAGATCCTCTAATCCAAGCATCTCTCGAAACTTCTTCAGCTTCTTTTCTCCAAGTGCTCTAGTGAAAATATCAGCAACCTGCTCATCTGTTCTTGCATAAACAAGATCAATATCACCTGCTAACACCTTCTCTCTGAAGAAGTGGTAATGACCTCGATATGCTTTCTTCTCGCATGAAAAACAAGGTTCCATGCTAACTGTATGCTGCTAAGATTATCACAATAGATGGTGATAGACTTTTGCACTTCCACACCTAAATCTGCAAGTAACATCTCCAACCATGATGCCTCACATGCTACCATTGTAGCACCTCTATACTCAGCCTCTGTACTCGATAGAGCAACATTGGGTTGCTTCTTGCTGCTTCATGTAATAAGTGCACTCCCAAGTGAGAATAGTAAACCACTAGTAGATCTTCTATCTAGAATGCTACCAACCCAATTTGCATCGTTGTATCCATGAACTTGCAAATCTACACTAGCTTTATAAAACAATGCATAATCCAAAGTAGCACTCATATAATGTAGAGTGCGCCTCAACGCATCCAAATCTGGCTTCCTCCGACCTACATAAATTGACTTTCAAGTCCAACAGTGTAGCTTAGATCAGGCCTTGTAATTGTGATATATATCAAGCTTCCCACAATTTTCCTCTACATAGTAGTATTTTCCAATGCTTCACCTGATGTAGTATCCAACTTCAAATTTTGATCTAACGGCATAGAAATTGGCTTGCAATCATCCATACCATACTTTTGTAGCATATTCAAGGCATATTTCCTTTGTGACATCCATATACCTGTTTTTGTATGTATAAACTCAATGCCCAAGAAATAGCCCAACACACCAAGATCTTGCATGTCAAATTCTTGCATAAGAAGTTGCTTTATCTCTTTGATGCTTTCTTCATTATCGCCACCTACAATCAATTCATCAACATAGATAGCCACAATTGTGATGCCATCATCACCCTTCCTTGCATATAGTGAATGATCTACATCACACATAGAAAACCCAATGGTGGTTAACTAATCAGCAATTCTTGTGCGCCATGCATGAGGCACTTGCATCAACCCATACAAAGCCTTTTGCAACCTGCAAACATATTCTGGATGCTTTGAATCTTTATATATTTATGGTTGGGCCATGTATACTTCTTCTTGTAACTCACCATGTAAGAAAGCATTCTTCACATCCATCTGATGCAAACTCCATCCTTTTGTTGTAGCTAATGCAACAAGTGTTCTATTAGTAGACATTTTGGCTACAGTATTGAATGTTTCCTCATAATCAATGCCATAAGTTTGTGCATGTCCTTTTGCTACCAAACGTGCTTTATACCTTCTTATGCTACCATCAACATTGTGCTTTACCTTGTAAACCCACTTGCAGCCTATGGATTCCTTTCCTTGTGGCAATGGAACCAGCTTCTGTGTATCGTTTCCATAAAGTGCATCCATCTCCTCATCCATAGCTTTTTCCCAATCTACATTTCCAATTGCATCTTCAAAACAAGAAGGTTCAGCATCTTGTATTACCTTTGTCATGTAGGCACAATGACGAGCCATATAACTATCATATGTCAATAGTTTCATTGAATTCTGCATCCTCCCATATCTTCTTGGTCCTGGGTCAGTTCTCCTTATATCATCGGCATGTTCCTTTCTTACTCCTGGAGTCTTCAGAGAGGGCAATCCAAGTTCCTCATCAAGACTCTTTTCTGAACCACTTGAATCTCCATCAACGTCTTCAAAAACTGCACATGCTTTACTACTACCAGAAAGCTTTTCTTTACCTTTCTTTGATGTATTTGATGAATTTGCTGGATTGAAATTTTCATGCAATCTTCCACTCCATGGATTTGAGGTGGAACTATTGCTTGGTGATGCATCCAGTCCACTCAAAACTTGAGATTCTACACTTGATTTTTCAGCATTTTCTTTTTCATTTGGTTCAAGATTCAATCCTTCTTTGGCATCTACATAGAAGCTTGAAATTTCATCAAATACCACATCTGTGCTCACCTTAACATGTTGTGTGAGTGGGTTATAACATCTATATCCCTTTTGCTCAAGGGAGTATCCAATGAAGACACACTTTTTTGCTTTTGGATCAAGCTTCGTCCTCAATTCATCTAGAACATGTACATATGTAATACAACCAAAAACTTTCATATGTGATAAGTTTAGCTTTTTACCTATGAACTTCTCTTCAGGTGTAACTTGATGTTTTCTTCATGATGTATACAGTCGTATGGATAGCTTTTGCCCAATAACAATGAGCCATATTCTTCTCAACCATTAAGGCTCTTGCTATTTTTGCAATATGCTGAGTTGGAGTTTTTTTCATGATGTATACAACCGTATGCACAGCTTCTGCCCAATAAAAATGAGACATATTCTTCTCAGCCATTAAGGCTCTTGCTATTTCTGCAATATGTTTATTTTTGCATTCAACGCCATTCTGTTGTGGTGTGTAATTGCATGAAAACTAACGCTGAATTCCATGACTTTTTAGAAAACTTCTAAACTCATTTGACATGTATTCATCTCCTCCATCAGATCTTAATGTATGAATATACTTCCTTGTCTGCTTTTCCACCATAGCTTTAAAATTCTGGAAGTGAGTGAACACCTCACTCTTCTCTTTCATGAAATATACTCACACTTTCTGTGTATGGTCATCAATGAAAGTAACATAAAACCTGCAACTACCCATAGATGTGGTCTTTGCAAGACCCAAACATCTGTATGTACTATTTCTAGTACATTTTCACTAACATGCTTGTCATGTGGAAATGATGCTCTTCATAGTGTACCAAATTGACATGTTGCACATAACTTTTGCATTTCTACAACTTTGAAATTTGGTAGTCCATGGACAATCTCCTTTGACTGCGTCAATTTCAGCCTTTGCAAGTTTGCATGTCCAATCCATTTGTGCCACATCTCTATATTTGCAATAACTCCTGCACCTTTTGCAAACATGGTTGCATTCATTTCAGGAATCTTCACATTTAAGGTGAACATCCTACCCACTTTGTTTCCTTTGGCAATCAATCATCCATCCTGCTTGTACTTTTCTGCATATAACCCATCAGCATTGAGCCTGACTTGTAATCCTTGGTCAATCATTTGTCCAATAGAAACCAGATTCTTTGTTATATTTGGAACATGCAACACATCTTTTTTACCTGCCCGTCCTCCATAGGCAGTGCTATATTTCCTGTATGCTTGATAGGATGTGATGTGTCATCACCTGTTTCAACATATCCAGGAACTAGCAATTTCTGCAAAGTACTAAACCATTCCGCATGACTGGTCATGTGATTTGAAGCACCTCAATCAACATACCAGACATTATCATTCAATTTTGAAACATTAGCAGACATTGTATTCATCATGTGATATTGAACCATGATTAGCTTCTCAGAATCATCTTCACTTGTGGATGCATAGTTGTTTGCTTTCTTCTGTTATTTTGATTCTTCAACCTGCAATCACATTCAATGTGTCCAGGTTTACCACAATCCCAACATCCTTTACTATCATTACCTGAATTATTTCTTTGGAAATTTTTGCAACCTCTTTGGCTCCCCCTACCTCAAAATTGACCTCTTCCTCCTACATGATTTTGTTATTGACCTTGGTCTTGGTTAGTGTTTCCTCTTCCAGAGCTGAAACCTCTACCTCTGCCTCTTCCTCTGCCATAGTAGAATGCCTGCTCAGAACTGGGTTTTCCTTGGGATTTTGAATCCTCACCAAGGTTCTTTTCTTCCATAATCAATATAGATACTAGATCAGCAAAATTTGGAATATTTTCCCTGGTCTGTATAGAAGTTCTGGACTGCTTATATCAAATTCCTAAACCACGAAGGCACACTTCCACCTTATCATCATCATCATCTACATTCACACCAATAGATGCAAGTGACTCACATATGCTTTTTATTTTCAGGGTGTAGTCACTTACTGACATGCCCTTTTTGTCCAGTCTATGTAGCTCATTCTTGAGTTGCAATTTCCATGCCTTTGTACTGGTCTCATACAATGTGACCAAACTATTCCAAGCCTCTTTCAAATTCTTGGCATCTTGTATGTGCCCAATCATGTTATCATGTATGCTAACAAATAGCCAATACATTACCTTTCTTGCTCCTTGATTCCATTCTTCATACGTTCTTAACTAGTCTGCAGCCTGATTCCTCTCTGGTAACTGCGGAGCATTTTCGTTCTCTCCTTCGATGTACTTTCAGCAGTCTTTTCCCATCAGGAAATTTGTCATCCAGAATCTCCAAGCATGGAAGTTGTTCTTATTCAGCTGATCGCTCATAAGCTGACTCATTCCATCTGCGTTTGCCATTTCTGCAGCATTCACAACACTGCAAAACACTACAAGTAGCACTTCTGCTTGAACATTGTTGCACTATGAGGTGACAGTTTGATCTCAGAAAAACATAGTTTTCGTGTATCAACAATACACGAAATCGCTTGAAATTATGGGTCTCGAATATATGAGTGTTAACAAACAGGGTGCAAGTTAGAATTTTACAAATTGACTTGGTTTTTTTGTGGGCCCCACCTTACAGGCTCAAAAGGGAGGTTGAGATGGCTCCGAAACTTTGATCTGACAAAAACAAGTGACCCTAAAGGGATAACTATCAAAAATATTTTGAGGCCTTCTACCTTCACGCCAATTTTTGTAGCAATTTGAGGTCATTTGTGAATCGCATCTTCTCCACGCCTTCTCGCATACTCTTCACCGTTGACCTTCTCCACGAGCTCTCTACAGCCAACCTGGCTCTGATACCATGTCACGAGGAAGGAGATAAGGAAGAGAGCTCACACACACATTCTCACAATCAAAGAGAAACACACACTCAAATTGATGCAAGGAAGAATGATCTTCTTCTTCTTCTTCTTCTTCTTCTTCTTCTATTACATAAAGGAATGTACAAGGAAATGACATAAGACAAGAATACAACAAGTGTAATATATAAAGAATAGTACATGAGGACAATCCTAATGTCTGCGGATGAGTGAGCTGGCAAGAAAAAATGTGCCATCACTCTCGATAGATAAATCTAATAAGGCTCAATGAAGTGTCCCTGACATATACCAGCACGACCACTATACATGTTAGAGAAACGAAAAATGATACGTGTCATCCTGAATCATCACATGTGGATCTTGATATCTCAACATCCCTCTGGTTGTCTCTATGCTTGTTTGCTTTTGGCTCATGTTGCCATCTCCATTTTCCCACTTTGTTGCCACCATTTGACTCTCGATCATCATGGTTGACGACTTGAAGGATGGCTCGATGAACTCGCATTCATAGGCATCTGTTGGAAGCAGCCAGAGGCACAGACGACACGGAAGCATGTAACGACAGAGCAGGGAGCCAGTCGAATCGTTTTTCAAAGAATTATGTTTTCAAATACTTTCCAAAAACCTCCAACAGTGATTTTTATCACTATTGTAACATATGTAACATAGAAAACCCCATTTTGTAATCCATAGCTCCATTTTTTGCAAGCCGAGGAGTCCTCGAGCTTGAGGAGCTTAGGTAGAACAAGCGTATCAATTTTCGTTATTTTTAGACATCGTTTACCCTTCCAAATAGCATCTAGGACCTAATTTTTAACTATGCCGGTCACTAGATGTGAAACCGGTCAAAACTAGTCTAGAAACTATAAAAAGAGCTAGAGAGCTCATTTTTGAGGTTAGCTTGTTTGAGGTTAGAGTTCTTTTGAGCTTGTAATAGTGTTCTTGAGTAATAGAGTTGATTCCTCACCTTCCATTGTGTCTTGCTTGTCTCTTCGTAGTGTGTGTGTATATGTGTAGCTCAGTGATGAGTAGCACCTCCTTTAATGTCAATCCGGGAAGACGTGAGGATGGTATGAAGACCTCGAGCAAGTGGCGGCACAAGTGCGTGAGTGAGAAGCACACAAGCATGCACACACA
Organism: Ceratopteris richardii; assembly: GCA_020310875.1. Classification (NCBI taxonomy): domain Eukaryota; kingdom Viridiplantae; phylum Streptophyta; class Polypodiopsida; order Polypodiales; family Pteridaceae; genus Ceratopteris; species Ceratopteris richardii. Next base: position 107,081,588 of record CM035438.1, read on the forward strand.
TACACACACACGCGCACACACGGCAAGACAAAGAGAGAGAATCAATGGAGTGCTTTAGATTACTTTTACAAGCTCTTACAAGTTCGTTTCAATTACCATCTAACCTCAAAAATGAGCTCTCTAGCTCTTTTTATAGTTTTTGACTAGCTTTTGGCCCTGTCCAGACCTAGTGTCCGGCCTAGTTAAAAATTAGGTTCCAGGGCTTATTTGGGGGCTCAAACGAGATCTAAAAAATACGAAAATTGGTACGCAACTACTTCTAAGGCTCCTCAAGCTCAAGGACTCCTTGGCTTGCACAAAATGGAGCTACAAAAATGTGAAATGATATTTACAATGATGGTTAGTGATAAAAATCAATGTTGTTGTAGGGATTTCTTCTAGTGATCTGTCATACATATCTTCGAGCTCCCTACTTGCTCTTCCTCCCTGCATGTCCATCTCTTTGTCTTGAAAAAATATTGGCCTACTTGCCAGATCTTCTTTGACTGCCCTGTTTGCTTGTGCTGTCCCTTCGCTCTGACTCCCTTCTTTGACTTTCATGTCTTGTACGTCCTGGTGTACCAAGGCTACTGCCAACACCCCCCCCACTCTCGCGTCTGTCGCCCCTGACAGACCCTTGTCGAGCTGCTTTTTGGACGTAATATTGGACAACATCCGCGGCGAGGTGGTGTTCTTCTAGCCTGAGTCCCCTTGCTAGATCTGTCAGCAATGCATCCCAATTGACTGGCCCTGGGACATCTGGATGGGGCACCCGTAACTGCTCTGAGTGAATGGTTCGCTCCACAGCAAATAAATGGAGGAGATGTGAGGGTCTGGGTACAAATATTTCTGAGTGGTATTCCCAGAACCCTGTTATGAACATCTCTTCGAATGTTTGTTTGAAGCAGGCCGGGAGGTATTTTATTCTGGCGTGCCAAGCGTATATCACCTCTATGGAAGGAGTGGTGCTCATGTCATAAACTAAATCTTGGTTTCCTGTAAGGAATCCGACGCCTGAGAAGTGTGGGTCCTTGATATTCTTGAATGTCCTGAATGTAATAAGCATTAACTCAAAAATTTTCATGCACATCTGGGCCATTACATCAGGGGTATTCTTTAATCGGATGCTCCAGTGCCGTATAGTGGAAATCATGTAATTGACGGTGGGAGGCCCTTGAGGGGGTGCTAGATAGACGTAGTTTAACCATTTGGCGCATCCCTTGATATTCTTGACTGCAATGGTAAACTCTGGCCATGTGCGTCTGCGGAGTACAGGAACATAACAAGGGTTATATTTAATAAAAAGAGGCATATTCGTCCAGGTGCGAACCATCTCCGGATAGGTTTCGAGGAGTCGGATCCTCCAAGTGGGTTGATGAATGGATCCTTTTTTAGCGCTCTCTGGGATGTCATCTGGCCCAAATTGTGTAGCAAACGTTGGAGGTTTGCCACATCTGTGTTGGATTTCTGCATTGTAGTCCGCCAGAAGTATACAATATGGCACGTATTGATCATCATTGGTTCCGATCCATCTATGGTGGGACATGCTGCGGAAGTATTCTGATTTAATAATAGTGTCCTCTATCTTTGCCATAGATTGGATCTGAACTGCCACTCGATCTTCATGAGTTGAGGCCGTTTTCTCTAGTGTTTGGAGCCACTCAGGTACTTCGATTTCTAACGTATCCATTCCTTCTGCGGTTTGCTCACCACCTGGCATTGGCATAGGAACGTAAGGTTCCTCATACGTCTCATCTACCTCGATGGGTACCAAATCCTCGGGTTCAGGTTCGACAACTGGAGAGGGTTGCCTTTCATGTGTGAGTAATCTTGCCTGTAATTCGGCCACCTGCTCTTTCAATGCCTTGACTTCCTCTGAAGTCGTGGTCGTTTCTGTGACTTTGGGTGCTGTCTGTTGCTCTTGGAGTAGATTGCGCAGCGCATCACGTTCCCTTTCCAAGTCATCATGAGCTTCTAATAGATCTGCATAGCTGTCCAAGATGGTCTTCATTGTCTCTGAGGGCACAGCTTTAAACTGCTCTGGATCAATTTCGTGTGGAGAGCCTTCCATTGCTGCTTCTAGATTTGCTTCATTTTGCTGCTGCAGTCTCTTGTTTTCCTCAAGGGCGGCCGCCATGTGTTTTCTGAGAAGTGCCAGGTTACGCCGGACTTTGAGATTATCGGCTTGGTATACCTCGAGCAAAGCTTCTAGTTGTTTGGCACCTGATTCTGTCGATGGTTGGGGTGCCGCCAATAATGTTTGGTGAGCCTGCTCAAGCGTCGTGTAGCGTTGATTCAGTTCTGCATTTTCTGTTTGTAGAATGTGAAATTGTCTTTGTAAGTTCTGATGGTGTGTTTCCAGTTGCTGATACCGGTTGTCCAGAGCTTTGTACTCATGCTGGAGCTGGTATACACATTGGTTTAATGCTAAAAATATGTTATTTACATTAAATAATGCTGGGAGGGGTGAAGATGCAGGGGGAATGGGGGCGGGAATGGGAGAGGTGAATGATGTGGATGTAAGCGGAGATGTGGGTGGAGGGGGTATGGGTGATGAAGGTGGCATGGGGGGAGGGAGCGGTGCTGTGGCTGGTGATGTTTCCATCGTGTCAACTGTTTGAGTGACGGTGTAGATGGGAATCGTGGGTGGAGTGGATGTGACATCGGTGAACAGGGTGGTGAAGGTGGGCATGGTGACTCCCCCGTATTGGATTCCCGGGGAGAGTGGGATGCCCATGACAATGGTAGTGGTAGTGGATGTGGTAGTGCTAGTGTCCTGTGGTGGAGTGAATTGTGTAGTGTGAGGTGGGGATGGTGGTGACAACGGTGCTTCGTGATATTCTTCTGCTTGCGCTGACTCGCCTGGTGCTGATGTATTGATGTGAATTTGCTTCCCGGACCTCCTGGGACGAGCAGGAACTCTTTTTTCAAACCTATGGATGTAGGCCATTGCCTCATGAATGGCCTCGTCCAGTCCTACAGCGTCGGCATGAAGGTTCATGGACTCAATGAACAACTCGTCCACACCTTCCTCAGCTAGCAAATCGTTCATGAGTCTTTTGCCCTGTTCTAGAGACATCTGATGCTGTTCCTGAACCAGTCGCATGGTTCGATATAGTCTCTTGATTTGTGCCGAATATGTTGGGGCACTTGCTAACTCGGAGAGTTCGTCATATTCTTGATGTTGTTCTTCGTCGGCCTCTTCTTCATCTCCTCCTGCCTCTTGTTCATCTACATCGACTTCTACAGTTTGTGGTTGGGTGGGGGCCGATGTTGTTTGGGGTCGCTGTTCCTGAGCTCGCGCTGCTTCGGCTTCGAGGTTAGAGTCATAGATTAATCTGGCAATTTCTTCATCCGTGAGGTCCTCAAGAGTAAATCCCTGCGGAAATTCCAAATCGGATGGAATGGGTGGAAACACCAGATTAGGCCCCTCTGTGCTTGGTCTTGGTAACCGGATTGTGAATGGCCTAACTCGTCGTGTCTGGGGAGGAGTGATTTCTGGTGTAGCGGTAGCTCCCCTTGGTTGAGCACAGGGTAGTTGGACTCCCCCCCTCATCTTCTTTGATGGGGGACCTGCTGCTGATAGTCTTCTCTGGAATTCTTGGACTCGGGACCATACGAGTGCCCGCTGAACAGGCACGTCATAAGCCAAGCATCTATAGATTATTCTGGTCAAAGCACAACACCCGTGGAGCACATTCTTCTGTTTTTTGTTCCACCTTTGATGCGCTAGGTGGATCTGATCTATGATCCAGTGGGGTACATTGATGGGCAGGCTTTCGGTTTCTGCTAGATATAAACTGAACCATATTTTTTTCGGGGGCATTGTGAAGCGTTCTTGGGCGGGAAAAGCAAAATGTTGCATGATGGTTCGCAGGTGAAGCGCAATGGTAGGTGTCATCGCAACCATGTCCTTCAGCTTATTAAGATCTTTGTGCTTCATTCGACCTGGAACCATGGTTTCCTTTTCTGTTGGGATGTGCATGCCATACATACCCAATGCTTCTCTTACCAGATTGAGGGTCAACTTGAATCTTTTAAGCTCATTACCCGGCAGCAGTGATGGCAGCACAAAGGTGCTGTCGCCGCCCTTGGCTCTGCTTGGTGTGATGGTACTGATCAGATAAGAACATCGTAAAAAATCCGGCTTTGGTAAGTGAGTCCTGAAATAACTTTCCACACCTGCTTTGACCCAAACTGATCTCATGACTTCGGCATTTTGGTAGCTTTCAAATTCGCGTGCGAAAAAGTGGTATCGACCCCATTTGCCATTGAACTCCAATTCTGCTTCCCAGAAATAGGTCCCATCGCCCAGTGGTCCCGCAACATCACTGAACCAATGCGCATGCTTACCTACTTGAGAAGTGTGCCCTTGAGGAGGATCCTGAATGGGGAGCACATGCACTGCTTGAAGCTCTTGCGGTCTTGCGGTGAGACGTGGCTCAAGGAGAAGTGTTTCTATGTCCACAATCTGGGCACCAGATCCGGCTTGAGAACTAGTACCTGCTTCTGCCATGGCCCTGTTCGCTGGTTGGTTCTGTGAGAATATAGAACCAAGTGTTAACATCGTAATGGACAGAATAAATCCGTTGTTGTCCCCGTTACAACATTAACAAGAGGTGGATGATGAGTTAGTGGTTAGTAAGTGCATGAAGACAGTGTGTGTATTTAGTGCTTGTGTTGTCCTCGGAGACTACTGCAGTTAGTAAGTGGGTATGGATTTACAAATTGGGGTCGGGGGGTTTATTACAGGCCCTAGGCTGCCAAATGCAGTGAGTGGGCTTTGCCTTCGGTTTCGTAGAGTCTCTACAGAGCCTTCTCGGTGTCGTGGTTTGAAAATGAGGCCTTTTTGGGACCCATTTACAATTGATTACATGTACGCTCTTGGGTTTTGGTGTGTACATGAGTGTCGAGAACGAGTGAAATCTGGCAGTATGCGTCGCTGCGTTATGCTGTTTAAGTTGTGGCCTCAGCGTAGCTACTTGTGCCATCAAGCAAGCCTTAGGCACCCAAATTTGTCTTGATTGTGGGCTTGCCTTCATCGACTTCTTGGGCACCCAAATAGATTTTACTTTAGCACAAGAATTTCTGAAAGACTTCTTATTAGCGTTGCGTTGTTGGTCACTAATAAGAGGCTTTGCCCCTGTAGTTGACGGTGGTGCAACCGGTTGTTCGCCTTTCCGCACCCATACCTGGTTTATTTTCTGGGCCATTCTGCTGCGCAGGTACCTTTGATCTCGGACATAGGTAGTACCCTGCTTCTTCTGCCTTTGATCCACCTTGGGTTGCTGCCTCCTTCTAGCCTTTGGAAAAGAAGGGAGTTCCGTTGCATTCCTGACTCCTTTTTTGCAAATATCATTCCTCTGCAACACATAGTTTTGGACAAGAACAGCATGGTCATCTTCATGTGTACCCCTGGAAGGACCAGGAGTCTGTGCCTTTCCTAGTTCCTTGAGTGCTCCATTGTCTAATTCTACTGTAACTCGACTATGATTGACCCAAACCTGGAGAAGTCCACTTCTTAGGTTTAGATTGACTGCTTGGTCATAGATCCAATCCTGACCCAAGACGAGAGGTTCAGTGAGATCCTCATCTTGACACACTAGTACTTTAACGGTCATTGCCTCCTCGTGAATGTAGAGGGGAAGTTCCACCTCGCCCATGCAAGGGGTTTCCACGCCTCCCAATCCTATGAGGTATGCTTCCACAGGATGGACAGTTAACTGTAACTCTTGACAGTAAGACAACTTAACAGCGCTAGTGGCAGCACCTGAGTCAATCAAGGCTCTTACGGTCCTTGTACTCTTTCCTTGTCCTATGTCTATGGTTATGAAAGGACGTCTATCAATTATTCTATTCGAGCTTGTTCCTGCAACTTCACACATGGCTATGGGAAATCCTTGGTCTGCATAGTCATTCGCTCCAGGCTGATCTCTACCTTGCCTTCGTAATTTCATCCTTCTGATGCGTTCTAAAGCCTCTGCTTGAGCTTCTTCTCTAATTCTCTTTTCTTCCTCTTTGCGTTTCTTAGCAGTGTTGAGTCGGCTGAGCATTTCCTCCGTGAGGGGTTCCTGGTACAACTTGACTCTGCATCCGCTAATATAGTTAGGGAGAACATCACCCTCTAATGTGGCCAATTGTACTGCTCCACTTGTGGAGATCGTATTGATGATCATAGGTCCGTAGCCTCTCTTTTCTAGCTTCCTTGCGTGTTGTTTCAGTGTATAGACTAAGACTAGATCTCCCGTTTTCAAGCCTTTATCCTTCACGTGGGCATCAAAGTATGCCTTCTGTCTCTTCTTGGCTGCATATATCCCTGCAGCGGCTCTCAGTCTTGTTTCTCCTAATCGTTCAAGGTCAAAGATCCTAGAGGAGAGCTCATGACCTGTCCATTCGTGCTCTTGTGCTACTCTCAATGTGGGGATCAGGAAGTCCAAGGGTAGCACAGCGTTTTGGCCGAAAACCATCTGGAAGGGGGTGGCTTGGAGTACCGTTTTATAGGCAACTCGGTATGCCCAAACAGCATGGTGTAGCTGTTTGTCCCAATCAGAGCGTTTAGTGTTCACTAGTTTCGTCAATACATTGCATAAAATCTTATTAGTGCTCTCAGCTTGTCCATTAGCTTGAGGGTGATAAGGGGCAGACTTCTTGTGTATTACCAAGAATTCTTGGAGCAGATTTTCAATCACTTCGTTCAAGAAATGAGTGCCTCTATCGCTTACAAGCTCTATAGGTAGCCCATATCTCGTGAATACATTCTCAAACAAGAATTTGGCAGTTGTTTGAGCATCGTTCTTGGTTGTAGCTTTTACCTCTACCCACTTGGTGAGATAATCTGTTGCCACAATGATGTATTCTGCATGAGAACCCTTAGCTGGGGGATTAATAGGACCTACGAAGTCTATTCCCCACTTAGAGAATGCACGTCCACCCATCATAGGTTTCAGTGGCATCTCATCTTTGCGTATAGGATACTGAGTCCTCTGACAGACGTCACACCGTTTCACATAGGTATATGCATCCATGTGAAGTGTAGGCCACCAAAAGCCCGCAAATAGTATTGCCTTGATTACCCGATCTGGTCCAAAGTGTCCTCCTGCTACACCTTGGTGAGCAGTTTCTAAGATCTTAAGATACTCACTTTCATGGACACACAGTCTTAGGTAACCATCTTTACCGCGCTTATATAGATTATCACCTATGAGTGAATAATCCAGAGCTTCTTGTTCTAAACTCCTTTTCCTAGCTAGAGTCATGTCTGGGGGGAATGTGTTTGTCCGCAAGAATGATACGAGAGGTTCACTCCAATCTGGCACAATGGATACTTGATACAGAGTAGCGTGTTCCACTGGTGGTTTAGTGCAACAGATTGGGCATTCCTTGCACAACTTTTGGACATCCGCTTCCATAGTTGGCCAGTGCACTCCGAATCTCTTTAGAGTCTGTAAAGTTCGTTGTTTTGAATGGTGTTGCTCTAGTGCACCTACGTGTGCTAATTGCAACCATTTAGCGTACTCATCCTCTTCTACGCAACAAGCCAAGATCCCTTGATCTGTGTGCTTGTACATGCTTCCTGCCATGATGTGGTATTTTTGGGCTTTTACAACCTCTCTGTTCCGTGTGTTTACCACAGGATGGTTAGGCCCGTATGTCAATACTGGTACCAATGGCTTAGCCCACTGCGGTACAACTTCCAGATTAAACAAGTAAGCATCAGGAAGGTCATCTGATACTCCTTGTGGGGCTTCTCCCGATGTGAGCCTAGAGAGATGATCAGCTCTCAAATGAGTCCTACCTTTTCTTACCACAACCTCAAAGTCATATTCCATTAGTAAGAGAAACCATCTCACTAATCTTCCTGTATTGCATGGCTTGTTTACGAGATATAACAATGCCTGATGATCAGTAAAAAATTTAAACTTATTTGCAAGCAAATAGTGCCTAAATTTCTTGATTGCATATACCATGCCTAATCCTTCGCGCTCTGTAGTGGTGTAATTCCGTTCAGCCGCATTCAATTGTCTGCTGGCATAGGCAATTGGAAGATCCATATTACCTTCACCAGTAGGTTGTGCAAGCACACATCCAATAGCATAATTGGATGCATCCACATGAACATGGAATGGCTTATTCCAATCTGGTGTGGTCAAGATTGGTGCTGAACATAATCTTCGTTTAAGTTCCTGGAAGGAATTCTCACATTCATCCGTCCACTCAAAGTTTGTCAGAAGTCCGTACATGGGCTTTGCAATGACAGCATACATGTGTATAAATCGTCGATAATAACCACAATGCCCCATGAAAGCTTGTACTTCCTTGACATTCTTTGGCCTAGGTAGCTCTGCTATGGCTCTCACTTTTTCTTCGTCGGTAGATATGCCATTCTTTGACACGATGTGTCCTAGAATCTTTCCTTGCCTGACCATAAAAACACACTTTTCTGGGTTCAGGCAGACCTGATAATCTCTACATTTGTCAAAGATTTGTCTGAGTTCAGGAATATGGGTTTGTCTAACATTGGAATGAGCACAAAGATCATCAACATAGACTTCTAAACTCTTCCTCAGAAACTCCTTAAACACATGGCACATCAGCCTCTGGAAGGTAGCTGGTGCGTTGGTAAGCCCAAATGGCATTACTCTAAAAGCAAAAATGCCCCATTCTGTGGCAAAGGCTGTCTTATGCTGATCCTCTGGAGCTATGGCTACTTGATTGTAGCCCGAAAATCCATCAAGGAAGCTGTACACTTCCTTGCCTGCCACTCTTTCTAAGAGATGTTCTGTGATGGGAAGCGGATAGTTATCTCGAATCGTGGCGGCATTAACCTTTTTCAAGTTAATGCACACACGCAGTTTGCCATTCTTCTTGGGCACCACTACGATGGGGGATACCCATTCAGTGTGCTCAATTTCATAGATAAATCCAGCTTCGACCAATCTATCTATCTCTTCCTTGATCTTAGCAGCATAGTTATCGTTATATGTATAAGGCTTTTGCTTAGAGGGTTTAGCATCTGAGGTCATGGGAATGGTGTGTGAGCATATATCAGGGTCAACACCTTTCAAATCCTTGTAACTCCAAGCGAATACATCTCTGTATTCTCTTAGCAAGGCTATCAATTCGTACTCCTCTTCTTCTGTTAGGTCATGGCCTATATACGTACATCTCTCCTCTCCTTCTTCTAGGGCCACTACGATTTTCTTGGTGGTTTCTTTGTTATCATAGGCCTCTCCTGATTGTGCCTCTCGTTTAGGCATTCTTATCATGACTCTTCTGTCATCTATCTCGTACTTCTTAAAATTTTCTGGGACCTCAAACAAAGATTCTTCCTCTTCTGGTAAGGCTTCTCTCTTCTTTCGTTTCTTTCCTTCTTCCTTAGGGGTCATATGCGTTGCTAATCTTACACCATTTGTAACTTCTCCATGCCTCTGGGGTTGAAATTCTACTTCATGGAAGTATTCCTCATCTGATGCAAATGGTGGGTCCATAATGATTGACTCTAGATCGGAGTCACTTGCATCCTCAAATGCATCAGGGCTAGGTTCGCATTCTTCTAAAACTGCCTCTCCCATGATTGGCTCTATGGAGAAGACTGAAATATCATAGCTATCCTCATCACAGTGAGGTGTCCATTGTTCTTCATTGATGGCTACGTCCATTGTTGCTAAAATTTCTGCCCAGCCATGGGGTTCAAATTCCTCGTCTGGAAAAACTACAGGTGCATAGGCTGGGTCTTGAATGGGTCTATGGGTTTCGTTTGCACCTATTTCTCTGGCCTTTTCTCTCTTCTCTTCTTCTACTGCTACCTTGCACATCCATAAGTGAGTATCTTCATGCATCCATGAGGATCCAGTCCCCATGGAATGCACCAATTCTGTATCATCTTTGGCTCTATGGATGGGATTCCATTGGATAGGAGGGACATCTCTATGAGAATAATCCTTGAGATTGACTTTGGTTGTAACACCTAAGTGCTGCAGGTACAAAGAATTGGTCCCCCAATCCTGTACCACTTGCAACTGTCGCATGAATGGTCTTCCCAAAATCATCTCATAGGCATGATTTTTGCTGAAGTCACATATGGCAAAGGTATGTTCAAACTCGACACCACAAGTGGTGAGAGTTATTCCTTCTAGCAATCCTAGGGGTCTCTCTATGTGACCATCTGCCATTTGCAATTTCATTCTCGTTGGCCTGAGTGCTGGCTTGCCCCAACGCTTCCATAAGGAGGTGGTGGCAATTGCAACTCCTGCACCTGAGTCCAAAATTGCCTTGGTGGTGTACTCCTGGTAGGTAATGGGAAGATAGGTGTTCCCTTCTTCACCTTCGCACATATCTCCTATCTTATCTAAGGGAATTTCTGGCACTGTCCTGTGGGATCCTACCCGGGAATGAGGTTTTGCAACTTCAGTTACTCGACTGGCTGCATATTTCCCCGCGTTTAGTCTATCCTCAGGCAGTTCTTTCAAAGTGAGATTGCGCTGCACCTTGGTGTTCGTTACTACCTCCGTGTTCCTTGGTATGACTGAGTCGGCGTTCCTTACCATGACTGTGGGTGTTCTCATACACGTGGACTTTGCTTCCCATGGGCCTGTGAAGTGGGGTAGCTCCTGTATGGAATTAGACTCAAAGTCCAATCTCTCATGAGATTGAGCACACTCATGTTCCCCGTAAATTGATGGGATGTCTTGTGGAAATTGGTCGTGTGCATCGTCCACCAGTTCAAAAGGAGGGGCGACCTCACTTTCGTTATCCCATTTGTCTTCTTGAATCTCTCGTAGGAAGTCTGGTGCAAACCGATTCATAGAAGAAGAAGTGTCTGGCTCCGTAGAATTAGGTACATATGCTACCTGGGAAGGAGGGCTTATCCTATCGTTGGCTCTTTCCTCGTTGTCATAGATAGCTGAAGCACAAGCTTCTTGGGGAGGATTACTTATGCTATTACTTTTCCGCACAGGCTCATACGCTCTCTGGGAAGGAATGTGGGTTACCTGTGGAGGTACATAAGCTTTCGAGGGAGGCACCTGTGACCTTTGGGGAGGAAGATAGGCTCCTTGAGGAGGCACATGAGCTTCCTGAAGAGGCTGGCTTATCCGTTCTCTTGCCCTTTCCTTTTTTTGAGGGATAGGCTCCTTTTCTGGCTGTGCAGTTAGCCTCTCTAATCTTTCTAAGGAGGGGAAGTTGTCTGGTTTAGTGGAATTGGCTGCATAAACTTCCGATGGGGAATGGCTCAGGTTTTTGCTTGCTTTTTCTTTCTCCTGATTTTTTTCTTCCTTGTCAGATCTGGCAATTATCCTCTCTAACTTTTCTAGGAATCCATCCAAGTGTAATTGCGTCTTGGCTGAGCCCGAGTAATTGAAAAGGCGACTGGCTTCAAACATAGTCTGAGCCAATGCGACCATTTTCGCGCACAGTTTGGTTCTTTCTATCTCTAGGTCAGCTCTAGGATAGCACTTGTCATGATCCGTGACGTTTGGCCCTTCTTGGATTCTGGCCTGATATGCTTTAAGCATCATGTTTAGGTCTTCAGGAGTGGGATCTGCTAGAACTGATCCTACTCTAGGGGGTGGTGGGATTTGATGAGGCGGTGGGGAAGGTGGTGAGTCGGATGGAGATGGGAGTGGTGGAGGCGGGGTGATGTGAGAGGGAGTTTGAGCTGTGAGTTCAGTTATCCTCGCTTTGGTTTCTCTTATGCTTTCCTCAAGCTCACTCATCTTTTTGGCCCATTGTCGTTTCATTCTTTCTCGACTATCTTTCCATGCTCTAGTCCTTTTCTTTGTTACGCTCTCGGTTTCACTAGCCTCTGGGCCCTTTTCCTTGCTTGTCTCTTGGTTTTGCTGTAATGCCTGAGCTCTAGTGACTACCTGCACTGGTGCAGTGGAAGTGACGCTTCCTGAGGGATCTACAACCAAACCGATCACATTGATAGGAGTGATTTTTGGCATATTATTGGGGTTCTTAGGGCAATCTCGTAAGAGATGTTCTTTTCCACAATCTTGGCAGAAACCTTGGATAGTCACTGACTGGGGTTGTGTAGGTGGAGGCAAGGGACAATCACGAATGAGATGATCTCCTTGGCATCTGTAGCACGGTCCTCTTGGGAATGGAGGTCTTACTTGCCTAGGTTGAGGCCTGGGGTTGGGGTTTGCATACATGACGTTCGTGTAATCTGACTCCCAACTAGGTTCACTTGGTTCTTCACTATAGTAAGACTCACCATGTTCTGGAGACTGCATGTAGTAAGCCTGGGGACTATCGACATGTGTAGAATCAAAGCTATGGTCACTTGGGTCACTTTCTGAGATCAATGGGGTTACTGGTACAATGGCCCTATTCAGGTTTTCTTCTGCAACAGTATACTTTACTGGAATCACGTTAGCGGGGTTTGGAGGCTGTTGAGCCAGCACCGGTTGGGGTCTCTGTTGGGCCTGATATTGTGGTTGGTAGGTTTGTTGGGGTCTAGCATATTGTGGTGGTGGATTTTGGTTTTGGTATCTGCCTTGTTGGTAGGGCTGCGGGTAGGGCTGCCTAACTGCCTGCTTGTTGTATGGGCAATCTTGTGCGGTGTGATTGGTGTATCTCCGTTCTATGGTGCAGTACTGGCTACTAGGGTTTACTTGGGGTTGAGCCATAATAGGGCAGACATTCGCCATATGGTCACCACCGCATGTATAGCACCTTTTCACAGAGGCAAACCTTGGGATCTGTTTGCTAGTTACACCTAATTTCTGAGCTACCTTCTCAGCGAGTTCCTCAATTGATGTAGATTGCGTGGAAGAGTGGCTAGATGCGCTATCTGAGTCTTTATAGATTTTGGAAAGCTCTAGTTCTTCCCCTAGGTTACCTTCAATGTCAATGCACATGCGTACACACTCTTCTATAGTCCTAGGGTCCTTCAGATACACATAGGATCTCAATTTTGTACTCAGCAATCCATCAAGGAATAAGGCTACTTGTTTAGCAGATGTGGGTAGCTCCGAAATAGGGCACCTTTCCAGATATTGTCTGAATCTTCTTCCTGCAAGTCTCACGGTCTCTTGGGGGGTCTGTTTGAAGCTGTGAATCAATGAGGATGTATTGTGTCTTATGCCGCTCTTAGAGAACTCTACAATGAATGCCTCTAGGAGTTGATCTATGCTCCTGAACTGACGCTCATCTAATGGCTGAAACCATGTAAGTGCCGTGTTCCTAAGGGTTAGACCGAAGGCATTGTACTGCGTGAACAGATCCTCCACTTGTTCAGCCCTCAAGACTTGCTTGAACTCCGCCACATGATCATAGGGATCTCCTGTGCCGTCAAAGTAATTCTTCATGGACTTAACTAGCTGGGTGGGTCTCAAAGTTCTTGTGTGCTCTCTAGGTCTCGGCAGAGGGAATCCATCTACATTTCTTTGGTTCCTGTGGGCTCTATGCATCTCAGGTTCTACCCTATTCGTCTCTGTTCTCGTTCTTTCTCTGCCCACTGAGTTGGCAAAGCTTACTTCCGGTCTATCTCTACTTCTGTCTCTTTGCGTACCATGAGCTTGGGAAGTTCCAGCTCCAGGGTGACCATAGGATACATTTGATCTTGGTTGGGGGAAAATGAATTCACCCTTCCAAGTGTAGGCATGCCTATCATTTTCTGTCACCACAAAGATCCGTTCTGAAGCATGATCTAAGTAGGTCACTCTGCCTGGGCTATCTGGATCCTTAAGTTCATAGATCATGATATTTCCTATGTCTGTTGGCTGATTAGACTTATACCTCCAAAAGGCTTCATCAGTTTCTCGATTGAGGAGCAACTCTATGCTCTTGTTGTCTTGGGGGACCCATTCAGGCGTGATAATCCTAGTGAGAACTGATTTACCTCGAGGGGTTCTAGGTTCCGCATCCATGTTCCCTTGTTCTAGGTCACCTAAGTCCGCTTCTGAGATCACATTCCCGAAGTCATCTGTCCTATCAGGGTGACTAGTGACTACATATATAGTTCCTTCTTTGTCCAGGTATGCACCATTTTCAAACTTGACAGCTGGGTGCTCTAGTCCAATGGATTGATCCGGGTTTTTAATCTGGACCACAGATCTTCCTAAGCCGTCCTCATAGATGCTAGCACCTAATCGGTTGGTCCTAAGGTACTCCAGCTGCGTTTTGTAAGGGCCTTCTACCCTGTATAGGTAAGGCACTCCTGAACTTCCCGTAGGTCTGTCCATGCCTTGAGACATCCCTGATTCACTGGTATCAGAGCTGGGGTAGTGAGAGTGGTGGCTCAACTGCTGGGCCCAAGACCTTGCAGTGTGATTGACACTAGCCTCTGAAGACCTAAGGCTTTGTCTTTCCCTTGCTAAATGTCGTCCTGATCGAAGGTTCATATGCCTAACTGATTATCCCAATTTTTTCCAGAGTACAACCTCGTTGCCAGTCAATTGGTACCAGTCACTTGATTCTTTTTAGTTAATTATTGTGTTTATGGTCTTGTCTGATATCACGTCGTCAGGAACACTTGAATGTTCTTCGTACTTTAGGTTGATCGTTCCACGTTAGATTCTTTTCCTTTAGGTTATCGACAGAACAGAGATTATGTTTTTAACTTGAACTTGAGTTTTTAGGTAGTCTTCAACTTGATAACTGCCTATCGTCAACCTGACTTACTCCTACCTCTACTCGTTCTTAGCTTGAGCTAGGAAATGACAGAGGGAGTTGAGAATAATCCAACCTTACTTGTTGATCCCTTGCTTTGAGGTGCTCAAGAACCCGGTTCTCAAGCTTGCAAAGAAACCTTGCTTTGTACGCTCTCAATGGACCTGCGCAGAGTGCTGGGGATGATGATGCGGCCTGTACCTGCAGAATGCTCACAAAACATGCAAAAAACAGCACATGCAAATTCGCTCTCTCGCTCTCTCTCACAAGTGAAATGAGGGAAATGAGGTGGAGATGGGGATATGGTCAACAAAACTGAAATTTTCGCGATGATGGAGATGGACGTGGGAGATGGTGATGATGATGGTGAAGAAAGTAAAAGAAAATCGATGAGAGTGAAGAAAATACCTACAACTCCAACGCGTCAACTCTACGTCTTACCATCACACGCTCGTCCTCAAAGCTCGATCCCCGGCAACGGCGCCAAAATTTGGTGTAGCTCAGTGATGAGTAGCACCTCCTTTAATGTCAATCCGGGAAGACGTGAGGATGGTATGAAGACCTCGAGCAAGTGGCGGCACAAGTGCGTGAGTGAGAAGCACACAAGCATGCACACACATACACACACACGCGCACACACGGCAAGACAAAGAGAGAGAATCAATGGAGTGCTTTAGATTACTTTTACAAGCTCTTACAAGTTCGTTTCAATTACCATCTAACCTCAAAAATGAGCTCTCTAGCTCTTTTTATAGTTTTTGACTAGCTTTTGGCCCTGTCCAGACCTAGTGTCCGGCCTAGTTAAAAATTAGGTTCCAGGGCTTATTTGGGGGCTCAAACGAGATCTAAAAAATACGAAAATTGGTACGCAACTACTTCTAAGGCTCCTCAAGCTCAAGGACTCCTTGGCTTGCACAAAATGGAGCTACAAAAATGTGAAATGATATTTACAATGATGGTTAGTGATAAAAATCACTGTTGTTGTAGGGATTTCTTCTAGTGATCTGTCATACATATCTTCGAGCTCCCTACTTGCTCTTCCTCCCTGCATGTCCATCTCTTTGTCTTGAAAAAATATTGGCCTACTTGCCAGATCTTCTTTGACTGCCCTGTTTGCTTGTGCTGTCCCTTCGCTCTGACTCCCTTCTTTGACTTTCATGTCTTGTACGTCCTGGTGTACCAAGGCTACTGCCAACAATATGTGTGTGCATTTCTATGCTTCTCACCTTCACTCTCACTTCATCTCACATTCACGATCTTCATATCACTCCTATCTCTTCCGCGGATTGACATTAAGGAGGTGAAGCTTCTTAACGTGGTTCTCACCATTGTGCTAGAGCAACACCAAATTTGGCGCCGTTGTCGGGGATCGAGTCTAGGACGAATGTGTGATGGTAAGAGTATAGCAAGAAGTGGCGTTGGAAGGTAAAAATTTCAGTTTTTGTTGTTGTTTTTACTTAGTTTTTAGTGTTTTTCACCTCCCCCACACTCCATCTTCATCACCTCATCATCATCTTCATCTCCAAAAAAATCAGAAAATTCACCATATCCACCCATTCTCCTCATTTCCCCTCATTTGTGCATGCGAGAGAGTGAGAGAGAGCTTTTGTGCTTGTGTGTACTTTGGTTTTCTTGAGTTTTCTTGCAGGTACAGAGCTCCAGTGCATCAGGAAAGCTTGGAAAAGGTAAAATTTTCAGTTTTTGTCAGAAATTTCCGACTGTGTCAGACCATCGCGATGGTCTGCAAAGTTCGGAATTTGAAGAAGGCGACCACACCAGCGTGAAGAGCACACCTGCGCCTACAGGAATCCATAGCTGCATCTGCAAAATTCACATTTTGGTGGACCATCGCGACGGTCTCAGACCATCGCGATTGTGTCACACCATCGCGATTGGCTCACGCCATCGCGACGGCTCGGCCGGACCATCGCGACGGTCTCACGCCATCGCGACGGTTCATTTCGACCATCGCGACACTTCAAAAATTCAGACCATCGCGATTGGCTCACGCCATCGTGCCCAGACCATCGCGATTGGCTCAAGCCATCGCATCTGTGACCATCGCGACGGTTCACTTTGGACCATCGCGATTGTTCACATTGACCGTTGACTGACGCCATCGCGATTGTCCGCCTGATCGAGCCATCACGACGGTGCAAACTCACGCCATCGCGATTGTCCACTTTCACGCCATCGCGACGGTTCACCCTCACGCCATCGCGACGGTCCCAGACCATCGCGATTGTTCACCCTCACGCCATCGCGATTGTCCGCCTGTTCACGCCATCGCGACGGTTCACACTTCAGGCCATCGCGACGGTCCACTTTCACGCCATCGCGATTGTTCACCCTCACGCCATCGCGACGGTCCCAGACCATCGCGATTGTCTCAGACCATCGCGATTGTGCACCCCCATCGTAAATTTTAGGGTTTCATTTTTTGGCCAATTTTGGGGCTATTTTTGGGAAATTCTTTGGGTGATTAGACTCATAGGAGACCCCTTAGCTCATATTGGGAGAAAAACCTGTTGTCAGTTTTTACCCCCCCCAGCGCCTGAACGGTCATAACTTTTTCATCCGAAGTCCGTTTTTTGAGCTTAATAGCTCGTTAGAAAGCTCTCTATGACTACTACGTGACCTCAACTGTTTTTTCTTAAAGGATACGTCTATTTTTAGATAAGCTATTTTGAGGTTGACCTAGTTTGGGACTAGAAAGCCAGGGGGCAAACATTGAAAAGTTGGGCAAAAGGGAAGGGACTTAAAAGGTGCATATACTCAAGTGCTTGATCATCCAACTGTGAATTGGTCTAATATTGGATCTTTCCAGGTCTATCAAGGGCAATCAAAGGCAACCAAGGCAAAGCAGTGAAGGGCATAAAGCTTGGGAAGCGCGGCTTCTTGGGCATCAGAGCAACCAGAAAAGCTGACTCGAGGTTGGAAGATTACTCAACCCCCTCATTCAATTCTTAGCTTAGGATAAACGGTAGTGTTGTGGATTAACGATGATAGGAACGCCTCAAGTTCAAGAGAATTAAATTTATCAAGTCCAAGACTAAAGATAAAGGTGTGTGACACGAAAACCTAAAGGAAAGAACATAAGTCTGACGAAACGGGAACTCAAAATACCACGGAAAGTTGAATTCCTGACGCATACATTAAGACAAGAATCTAAAGAAATCTAAAAAGAATCAAGACAGTAATAACAAAGAATCTTTGACGATCTGAGCGTGTACTGAGTGTGCAAAGAAGAAAATTAATGAACCTTAGATCGGGCAAACATATAGGTAAGTCAGACCGGCGAAGCCTTAGATCATCAGAGGCAAGTGTAAGAACTACTGCACGATCGTGGGCTCAACAATTGAACACTAGTTATCCCTACGAGAGCTCAGATACTAGTGAATCAGAAATGGCATTTAGCACAGACAGACCAGAAGGAGGGTCGAATGTAGCCTACTTAGAAAAACCAGAAGGACCCTATAGAACACAACTAGAGTTTCTCCGAACCAACCGATTAGGTGCTCGCATCTATGAGGATGGTTTGCGAAGGCAAGTGGTGCAAATGCACAACCCCGATCAACCCATTGGATTGGAACGTCCAGTGGTGAAATTTGAAAGAGACGCGTACATAGACAAAGAAGGAACAATGTACATCTTAAGTACGCAGCCAAACAATACCAACGAGTTTGGCGTGATTCAACCAGAGACGGAAACAAAATCTCAAGGAAAAGAACCATTAGAAGAGCCTAGAACACCTAGAGGGAAATCTGTACTGACACGAGTACTAATCCCGGAATGGATCCCTCAGGACAACAGAAGCATAGAGTTGTTTGTAAATAAAGAAACTGATGAAGCCTTTTGGAGATACAAGACAGAACTACTTAGTGAGGTAGGAATCATCACGATATACGAGTTCAAGGACCCGGATACACCTGGAAAGGTTGTATACCTGGATGAGACTTCAGAAAGAGTCTTTGTGGTACCTGACCGCGCTAAAACCACATACACATGGAGAGGTGAATTGGTATTCCCTCCATCTAGGACGAACATGAATACAAGTCAACAAGGGGCAGGAACATCATCAGCCCATGGAAATCAAAGAGAAAGAAATAAAGAGAGACCGGAAGTAAGCTTTAATCACCCCATAGGGAGAGATAGAACAACCACGGACACTAATAGAGCGGATAGACAAAGGGATCATGGAATACCAGGTGGTAGAGATGATTTTCCTCTACCTAGACCACGTGAACACGCAAGAATATTGAGACCCACACAGTTAGTAAAATCCATGAAGAATTACTTTGATGGGACAGGAGATCCCTATGACCACGTCGCAGAATTCAAGCAAGTACTAAGAGCCGAACAAGTCGAAGACATGTTCACGCAATACAACGCATTTGGACTAACGTTAAAGAATACAGCTTTAACCTGGTTCCAACCTTTGCAACAAAGGCAATTTAGAGACATCCATCACTTTTTAGAGTCATTCATCACCGAATTCTCTAAAAGTGGGATTAGACATGACACGTCTTCGTTGATTCATAGCTTTAAACAGACTCCTCAGGAAACAGTTAGACTGGCAGGACGTAGGTTTAGACAATATGTTGAACGATGTCCAATGCAAGAGCTACCCTCACAAGCCAAGCAAGTGTCATTGTTTTTAGACGGCTTGTTGAGCTCTAAACTACGCTCCTACGTGTACCTAAAAGAACCCAGAACGCTAGAGCAATGTGTAAGAATTTGTATAGACATTGAGGACAACTTAGGAGATGAGTTGGAACTCTCAAAGGTCTATAAGGACTCAGACTGTTCATCTCTAGCATCCACAAAATTGTCTAGCTCGATAGAAGACCTCGCAGAAAAAGTGGCCCAGAAACTAGGAGTTTCTAGTAAACCTAGGGTACTAATGAACAAGCGTTGTTACACCTGTGGTGGTGATCACATGGCAAATGTGTGTCCCAATGCACCACAACCACAAGCCAACCCTAGTGGCCAATACTGTACAATTGAAAGAAGATACACGAATCATACGGCTCAGGACTGCCCATACAACAAACAAACCGTGAGACAGAACTACCCGCAAGCATACCCGCAGCCAGGTAGGTATCAAGGCCAATACAATGCTCAGGCTTATTACTATAGGCCTCCTCAGAACTACCCATACCAGGCTCAACAGAGACCTCAACCCGTCTTAGCTCAGCAGCCACCCCCACCAGCGAATGTCATCTCAGTCAAATACGCTGCTGCAGAAGAGAATCTAAGTAGGACCTTAGTGCCTTCTTCACCTTTGATCACAGAGGGTGACCCGAATTCGAACAGTTTTGACTCCACTCATGTAGATAGTCCACCCGCATATTACACAGAGTCACCAGAACACGTAGAAACATATCATTATGATAGTCCACCAGTGGAAGCTAGTTGGGAGCCAGACTATGCTAATGTGATGTACGCAAACCCAAATCCACGGCCCCAAATAAGACAACAAAGACCACAGGGCCCTAGAGGACAATGCTTTAGGTGCCAAGGAGATCATTTCATAAAGGATTGTCCACATCCCCCGATAGCAGGACAATCACAATACTATAATATCCAAGGCTTTTGTGCCGATTGTGGCAAAGAGCACATCATCAGAGATTATCCTAAGAACCCTGTTAATGCTTCAAATGTGACACCGATCAATGTGATAGGTATTGTGAAAAACGCAGATGGATCCAACCCTACATACGTGCTGATCCAAGCTATAACAAGAGCCCAGGCGCTCTTATAGAACCAACAGCTTAATCAAGAGAAAGTAGCCGGAACCAGTGAAGTTGCAGAATCTAGCAGTAAAAAGACAAAATCTTGGAAAGATTCTAGAGAAAGAATTAAGAGAAAATGGAGTAAAAAGATAACTGAGTTGGAAGGAAGTTTGAAGGAATCTAGAGCCAAAATCCTAGAATTGACTTCACAGGAATTGAATCAAGAGAATCCAGCTCAGAAATCAGGATCAGTTTTAGCGGAACCCATACCAGAAAATCTAGACATGATGTTTCGGGCATATCAGGCTAGATTAAAAGAGGGACCTCAGGTACCTGAAATGAGCAAAAACTACCCATGAGCTGATCTAGAAATTGAGAGAACTAAACTTTGCATGAAGATGGTAGAACTAGCACAAGCTTTGTTCGAAGCCTCTAGATATCTCAATTGGAATAACATGGCAAAACCGGAACTACATTTTCAAGGACTAATGGAGAGGCTAGAATACTTGATAGAGAGCAAATAGAAAAAGGATCAGCCTAGGAACCCTATTGTCCCAAAGACACAGGAAAGGAATGCGCCATCCCTGTCTCAAGTACCCAACTCAGAAAGTCAAGACAATTTGTCTTCCATACATAAATATTCACATGAATTTTTGAGAGAAATACAAGAAGAGAAGTGGAGAAAGGAACAAGAAACCCATCCTCCTATTCAAGAAATAGACGACTTACAAGAACAATTTCCCCAAGACATTCCCTCTATTTACGACGATGTAGAGGAAGAACAACTGAGTGAACACACAGGATTTGAATCTAATTCTTTACAAGAATTACCTCAGTTCACAGGACCTTGGGAAGCAAAGTCTATTAGTCTGAGAGCACCCACTATAATAGTGAGGAATGAAGAATCAGTAATCCCTAGAAACACGGAAGTGATCAAGAACACTAAAGTACAATGTAACCTTACTCTGGAGGAGTTGCTGAAGGTAAAACCAGAATTGTGGAAACATGTAGCAAATCAATTCCCCGAGCTTGCTACTACTCCCTCACAAATAGGATCACAAAATAAGGTACCAGAGATACCCGTAGAAAAGATTGGAGACGTAAGCGAAGGAGAGGAAGGTAACACTTATCTTCCGATAACCCATCAGGGTTACACCACGAAAGCCATCTTAGATTCAGGAGCCGGAGTAGCCATCGCTACCACCGCCTTATGGAAACGTTGGGCTAAGCCAGCATTGAGACCCACCAGGATGAAGCTACAAATGGCTGACGGACACATAGAAAAACTATTAGGCTTACTAGAAGGCATATCACTCACCACTTGTGGTGTAGAATTTGAGCATACCTTTGCCATTTGTGACTTTGCAAAAAATCATGCTTATGAGATGATATTGGGACGACCATTCATGCGTATGTTGCAAATTGTACAAGATTGGGGAACTAATTCTTTGTACTTGCAACATTTAGGGGTGACTACCAAAGTCAATCTTAAAGACTATTCACATAGAGATGTACCCCCAATACAATGGAATACCATCCATAAGACACCAGTAGAGACGGAATCCGTGCACTCATTAGAATCAGATCCTTCTTGGTTGCATGAGGATACTCATTTATGGATGTGTAAAGTAGCCAAACAAGAGGAAGAAAGGTTAGAAGCCAGGACCCTAGGTGCAGAACAACATCCACGAACCCTTCAAGATCCAGCCTATGCACCTGTAGTATTTCCTTTGAACCCCATGGTTGGGCAGAAATCCTAGCAACCATGGATGTAGCCATCAATGAAGAACAATGGACACCCCACTGTGACGAGGATGGCTATGATATCTCAGTTTTCACGATAGAGCCAATCACGTGCGATGCAATTTTAGAAGAGTGTGAACCTAACACTGATGCATTTGAGGATGCAAGCGATTTTGATTTAGAATCAATTATCATGGACCCACCCTTTGCATCAGAGGAAGAATATTTTTTCGAGGTAGAAACTCACACTCAGAGACACGAGGAAATTACGAATGAGGTAAGGTTAGCCACTCAAGTGACTACTAAGAGTGAAGGCAAGAAAAGAAAGAAGAAAGAAACCATGTCAGAAAAAGAAGAATCTTTGTTTGAAGTACCCGAGAGAAAACCAAGAAAATAATCGTTGCTATAGAAGGAGAAGAAGAGAAATGTACATACATAGGGCATGATTTGACGAAGGAAGAAGAAGAAGAATTAGTTGCCCTATTGCGCGAATATAGAGATGTTTTTGCTTGGAGTTACAAAGATTTGAAAGGAGTAGATCCAGATATATGTTCTCATAGAATCCCTATGACTCCAGATGCAAAACCTACGAAACAGAAACCGTACACGTACAATGATAACTACGCTGCGAAGATTAAAGAGGAGATAGATCGCTTGATAGAAGCAGGATTCATTTATGAAATTGAGCATACCGAATGGGTATCCCCTATTGTGGTAGTGCCCAAGAAGAATGGAAAATTGCGTGTGTGTATTAACCTTAAAAAAGTTAATGCCGCCACGATTAGAGACAGTTGTCCTCTTCCTATCACAGAACATCTATTGGAAAGAGTTGCGGGCAAGGAAGTTTACAGCTTTCTTGATGGATTTTCAGGCTATAATCAAGTAGCCATTGCTCCAGAGGACCAACACAAGACGGCATTTGCCACTGAATGGGGCATATTTGCATTTCGTGTGATGCCATTTGGCTTAACAAATGCACCCGCCACTTTCCAGCGACTCATGTGTCATGTCTTCAAGGAATTCTTACGCAAGAGTTTGGAAGTTTATGTCGATGACTTATGTGCTCATTCAAATGTAAGACAGACGCATATCCCAGAGTTAAGGAAAATATTTGACAAATGTCGAGAATATCAGGTTTGTTTGAACCCAGAAAAATGCGTTTTCATGGTCAGACAAGGCAAAATTCTAGGACACATTGTGTCAAAAAATGGAATCTCTACGGATGAAGAAAAGGTGAAGGTAATTGCAGAATTACCTAGACCAACTAATGTGAAAGAGGTACAGGCATTTATGGGCCATTGCGGATATTATAGGAGATTCATACACATGTATGCAATCATAGCCAAGCCTTTGTACTCTCTTTTAACCAACTTTGAATGGACAGATGAATGTGAAAATTCATTCAATGAACTCAAACGACGCTTGTGCTCAGCACCTATATTGACTACCCCAGATTGGAGTAAGCCATTCCATGTACATGTGGATGCATCCAATTATGCCATAGGATGTGTGTTAGCACAACCCACGAATGAAGGTAACATAGATCTCCCTATAACTTACGCGAGCAGACAATTGAACGCAGCAGAAAGAAATTACACCACGACGGAACGAGAAGGATTAGGGATGATCTATGCAGTAAAGAAGTTTAGGTACTACTTGTTGGCCAAAAAATTCAAGTTCTTTACAGATCATCAAGCCCTATTGTACTTAGTCAACAAGCCATGTAACACAGGACGATTGATACGTTGGTTTCTATTACTCATGGAGTATGATTTTGAAGTAGTAGTCAGGAAAGGGAAGACACATCTTAGAGCTGACCACCTTTCAAGATTAACCTCAGGAGAAGCTCCTCAAGGAGTAGCGGATGATCTACCAGATGCATACTTGTTTAACCTTGAGATAGCACCAGAATGGGCTAAGCCTATAGTCCCTATTCTCACATACGGACCAAAGAATCCTAGGATAAAGATCAAAGAAGGAGAGATCACCAAGTCTCAGAGATACCAAATCTTAGCAGGAAGCATATATAAACAGGATAATCAAAAGATTCTTGCTTGTTGTGTAGATGAATCAGAACATGCGAATTGGTTGCAATTAGCACACATAGGTGCATTAAAGCAACATCATTCAAAACATCGAACATTACAGACTCTGCATAGACTAGGAGTATATTGGCCTTTGATGGAAGCAGATGTCTACAAGTTGTGTAAAGAATGCCATGTTTGTTGTGAAAGACCACCAGTAGAGCATGCTACACTATATCACGTGTCTCTCACACCAGACTGGAGTGAACAATTAGTGACATACTTGAGGACGAAGACATTCCCTCAAGGAATGACCTTAGCACGACAACGCAGTCTAGAGCAGGAAGCTCAAGACTATTCACTTATTGGCGATAATCTATACAAAAGAGGACGAGATGGATATCTAAGACAATGTGTTCATGAGAGCGATTATCTGAGCATACTAGAGACTGCACACCAAGGTGTTGCAGGAGGTCATTTTGGACCCGATAGGATAATCAAAGCCATCCTCTTTGCAGGATTATGGTGGCCCACTCTTCACATGGATGCTCATACCTATGTAAAGAGATGTGATGTGTGCCAAAGAACTCAGTTTCCTACTCGCAGAGACGAAATGCCATTGAAACCCATGATGGGCGGACGTGCATTCTCTAAGTGGGGTATAGACTTTGTAGGACCCATTAACCCCCCTACAAAAGGTACACATGCTGAATACATTATTGTTGCCACAGATTATCTTACGAAATGGGTAGAGGCAAAAGCCACAAAAAAGAATGATGCACACACAACTGCAAAATTCTTATTTGAGAATGTCTTTACAAGATATGGACTGCCTATAGAGTTAGTGAGCGATCGAGGCACTCACTTTCTAAACCAAGTCATTGAATATTTGTTACAGGATTTTATGGTGATTCACAAGAAATCCGCACCATATCATCCAGGCCAATGGTCAGGATGAAAGCACTAATAAGATCCTTTGTAACGTACTGACGAAACTCGTGAACAACAAACGTTCAGATTGGGACAAACAGCTACACCACACTGTTTGGGCATATCGAGTGGCCTACAAGACCGTACTCAATGCAACTCCCTTTCAGATGGTTTTTGGTCAGAATGCAGTGCTTCCTTTGGACTTCTTGATACCGACCCTTAAGGTTGCACAAGAACATCAGTGGACCGGCCATGAATTATCAGCGAGAATAATGGACTTGGAACGATTAGGAGAAACCAGGCTAAAGGCGGCAGCAGGAATATATGCAGCGAAGAAGCGACAGAAAGCATATTTTGATGCACATGTGAAAGATAAAGGCCTAAAAGAAGGAGATTTAGTTCTAGTATATACGCTAAAGCAACACGCACGTAAGTTAGAAAAGCGAGGTTATGGACCTATGATCATTAACAGACTCTCAACAAGTGGAGCAGTACAATTAGCCACTTTAGAAGGAGATATAATGCCTAACTATATTAGTGGTTGTAGAGTCAAGCTATATCAGGAACCTCTTACTGAGGATATGCTTAGACGACTCACGTTGGCAAAGAAGCGTAAGGAGGAAGAAAATAGAATACGAGCGGAAGCTCAGGCAGAAGCAATAGAACGCATTAAACGCATGAAGTTAAGAAGACAAGGACTAGGGAGAGAACAATATAACCATCTGGAAACTACACCCAGATACCCCATGGCCATGTGTCAAGTAAAGTCAAACACTCATCCTAGTATAGTGGACAGGAGACCATTCATTACAGTCAGGTTAGAGCACGGCAACCCTTTCCAAGAGCTCAGGGCTTTAATTGACTCAGGTGCTGCGACTAGTGCGATTAGATGGTCCCACTATAAGGATTCAGGAATAGAAATACGGCCAATTGAGGCATACCTCATAGGCCTAGGAGGCATGGAAACCCCTTGCATGGGTGAGGTGGACCTTCCTATCCTCATTAAGGATGTGACCATGACAGCGAAGCTACTAGTGTGCCATGATGACGACCTGATAGAACCCCTAATCCTTGGCCAAGATTGGCTATACGATCACTCAGTGGACCTAAATCTTAGACAAGGCTCCTTACAGATTGGAACCTTAGAACAGAAGCGAGTGATACCGCTTGACTTCCCTAACGGCATTCCGATTGAGGTTTGTAACCCTAAACCCTATGAAACGCATGCGACGGAAGACCGGAAGATCTTGGGTCAGACCAGTCACGTTACGTCTACACCAACCCACTCGGGCTTGGCTAGGGACAATTGTCAATCAGAAGAACGACAGGAGATCTTCCCTGGGGCTTCTTGCAAACTAGAAGGGGCAGCTATCCAACCGCTAGGGCAGTTGAACACAATCAGCGGTCAGGTGGGTTGCATCAGCGGCCAAATGAGCACAACACCCTGCGGTGCTCATCCTTCCAAACTTGCTGCGGACTGGCCTAGATTAAAGATAAAGAACGAATCACTTCCTAATGGGCAGGTCACGCAAGTGTTGGATCTCCCTTCTTTTCCAAAGCAGAGCGTCCAATGGACCTCTCAAACCCAACCACGAACGAGTCAACCACAACAGAGGAACCCAGACCGACGACATCACCAGACAAGGCAAAGAAAGCAGCAGTATCAACATCACAGAACAAGTGGCATGAAACAAATATGGGTGCCAAAAGGACAGCAACCACAGGCTATTGGCAACACTGCAGACGAGAACAGGACAAAGTTTCAACAGAAGCAGAGTCAGCATCCAAAGTCCCCTCGATCTTCCTTTACAAGTACAAATACTCGACAGATTTGGATCGCCAAGAAATACCTTATCCATAGACCCACACCCATGCAGATTTGGGTACCCAAACAATGTATTATAGCCCAACCTTCTAGCCATGTAATATATACCCCTCCGAAATCTTTTCATCCTTCAATACCACCAAACCCGATACCACTTTTTGTCCCTCAGCAGAAACATACCACCCACTCCAAGACTCTTAGGAAATGGATACCGAAACATATCCAGACGACTTCTTGTACCCCCTTATCTAACAATTCTCCCACCCCGTTTAAACTCCACCCTTGTAATAATTCACCCTCAACCAAACCTTGTATAAATTCATACACCCAAACCCCACATCATGCATAATAAAAGCTCATCAAGAATTGTATGCATAATCTGAACCATGTAGGTGTCTAAAGACCTGCATTAGTTTTGCAAATAATCATTGCATCAATCGCTTCACGACACTTGGCTACACGGGTTACACATCGGTTATGGAAAGGGATTGCGGTCTCACCTTAATGGGATCATAATTAATTTCCATGCTAATGTGTTAATCTTTTGTAGCAGATCTTTTCCATTAGCTCATCAGTCATCATGCAAACCGAACCAGGACCATCAGAAGCTGGCCCCAGTGCACCGATGGCCACTATTGGAGAATTACTAGCGGAATCTTATCCTACGATGCAACCACCAGAGTTTCAAGGTTTTCCAGGACCCATGCCAATCGATGATCCTCCTAGAGGATATACGGAGAAGATTCATCGTAATTCTCATTGGTTTCAAGGCCTAGCAGGACCATTAGCAGATGCTGATTTCATATTTGAGGCCAATTTGGCATTTGATCTTCGCACATGGACCAAGTACTAGTTCTTGTCAAGAGAATTTGAAGGACTACAGAATACACAAGATTTAACGCACGTTTGGGCACGAGCGGGATTTACAGAATATTTTAGTGACCCTCTGCCTAAACCCGATTTTTACAGATGTTTTTACTTGGTAACCACCTTAACAGCTTCAGAAAACAAGGATCTACCCGGAACATTCATGTTACCATCCTTGGTAAATGATCCTCCATTTAGAAGGTTTTATTTGTCTAAAGATTTAATTTGCGCAGCTCTGAAAATACATGGAACACACACTCCGACGGAGAGAGAACGACTAGTCCCAGAGCAGATGAAACGTGGTGACGTAACTAAGTGGGAGGATATTTCAGCCATAACCCCTGAGCTTTCCAAGCCATTACGGATATGCATGCAGCACTTTGCTTTCCCAGCTCAGGATCGTTTTACCATGCCCCACAAAAGAATCTGGTTTGGATTATACTTAGCATGTACTGGACCGCAAACGGTTGATCTAGCCAGCTGGATCATTGATCAGCTCTATTTGGCACAACATAGGTGGGAGCGAAAGAAGGTAATCAATGGGTGCTGCGCCCTCACCAGGATCATATATATGTGCTTGGCGTATGACTTACCAATTGAGCGTGCCATGACCAGTGAGGAACTGAAAGCATTTAAAGGCACCACTAGGACGGCTAGAAAGTCTAGCAAAGGCAGAGCCGGAAAGCGGATGAGAGGTACTATCCCGTGCCTACAAGTCCCAGAATCACCCTCGCCACAACCATCTCCAGAGCAGTCACCAACAGCAGCCACTCCCACGGTACCACCAATTCGTATACGGTTATCAAGACCAGTTACGCCGGAGGGCACCACCAATACGGTTGCACCCCAAGCAGCCACAACCACAGAACCTATCACCGCAGCAGCTGAACTTCCCACCACCATTGGTGCGGAAGCTTTCTCTTTTCCAATACCGCATTTAGAACCAGGACAAGCAGAGCCACTGGACCAAACTTTTGATTTTGAGATGCCCGATGCATTCTCCAATGAGTTCCAGTTTTCCGAAGGACAATTGTTTTCTCAAGAATTTGAAAGGCCTAGCTACCCTACTACACCCAGGGATCAGCCACAAGGACAGCTCGTGTCCAGCTCTGATGACGAAAGAACAGCAACCGATGACGACGAAGGAGACGACGAAGCTAGCCAGGGAACACATGAATCCCAAGAGCATGAACAGACAGATGGCCAAGGCCAACAAACAGACACACATGGCGATACAAGTACCCATGAAGATGAAACTTACGAGGCAGCAGCTTACACACTAGCTATCAAGAAGCTGTATAGAACTATGGAAAAAGTTTGGGCACGCAAAAAGCTGACAGAGGAAGAGAGTCAAACAATAATAGAACAAGAACTTGTCACAGGCGGATTCGAAGACGCATACATCAAAGGATTCAGAGAGTTAGTCAAATCAGTAGGCTCCAACGAAGCCCTCAGGTACTTGCAACGAAAGCCACTACCACAGTTTGACCCCCACAGAGTACGACTACTTTCAAAGCCCGGCGAATACATTCGTGTACCAACAGGAGCACAGTCTTCAGAACAAGCCAGGGAGGCACGCCTCGTCCCCGAAAGTTCGTTGGCTGTAGAAACCATCTTTGTAGATTCCCCACCCCGCGCTACAGCTGTACAAACCTCAGTAGTCACTGAAGTACCGACCACCCCAACCGCTCCTCTCTCACCACCCGTCCATCCAGCCTCCCCTCTTCACCCTCCTTCCCCCAGACCAACATCTTCATTCACCGGTGGCGTAGCAGAAATTGTCTTTACGACCACTAACCCCACAATTCCCGCGCCCATTAGCCCTAGTCTACCCCCTCCCACACCCACCTTTCTATCCAACCCATTCCTTCATCAATCTTTTCCATCTTTCCCCACAACTCCAAGACCCCTTTTCCCATTCCCCCCGCCCTTAACCTTCTCCCCCGTCTCACCTCCCCGACCCACTGTAACCCCTCTTTCCCCTTTCCACCAAGCTGCTCCAGCCAGCCCCCCTGTAAATTACCCCTCAACCTTTGTAAATGCCATATTTACACCAGCACGAGTACCCACAATCACACCCATATTCACGGTCACCGCACTAGATACGTCCACTGACATGGACATCTCACCACCCACTGCACCATCAATCACTTCACTCACGGCACAAACATTTTTAGGCACATCACAATTTTCAACAATCACTACATCATCCACCTTCCCACCCCCATTCCCCATTCCCGTTGCATCTACACCAACTGCATCTTCATTTAGTACCCCATTAATACTATCACCCACTGTAGATAATGCATTCCGACAGATGTTCATGTGTATGACGCAAGTAAGAGATGAGTTCACATCTCTTGGTGATAATTATCAGCAGCTGCAGAGGACAACCAATGACTTACAGTCGCAGCTTAATTTATTGTCTATTGAGAATGCCTCTCTGAACACCCGCTACCAGGAATTACGTGAGGCTTATCACAAATTGGAACTAGAAAGCGAAGAAAAGACCAAGGAAGCCACTGCTGACCTGGATAACTTATTAAGAGCCCAGACAGTCCGCAATGCAACGCTAACACGAAACATGGGCTTACTACGAAGACACCTAGCAGCCGCCAAGGAAGAAAACCAGCGCTTACAGGATCAGAACCGAGAAAACTTAGAAGCAGCGCTCGACCACCCAGACCAACCGCTCAGTCCTAGCAGGTTCAAAGCCATTCCTTCAGACTCGATGAGGATGCTGCTAGACGATCATGTAAGATTACTAGATGAATACGACCGCATGAACGAGGAGTTACAGAAACTCAAAGAAGATCATAAATTACTCCAGTTACGAGAACCGGCACACCAAGACATACCACCACCTGTGGACCCCTCTCCTGACCTCCTAGAGGAACTCCACTCATTACGGGCCTAGGTATCGACCCTTGAATCAAGGATTGCAGTATATGAAGCGCCACCAAGGCCAGATTCCCCACCTGAGCTTCCACCGGAGGAAGAAACGATCACCATCCCGGTGGAGGAAACGTTTGAAGAAGCATACGAGCCACAACCCATCCCAGGCGGACGTGTCACGGCCGAAGGTCAGATGACGTACGAACTTCCGACCCCCGCGTGGATGAAGACTATTGAGGAACTTGGAACAACGCACTCAGCTAGAGTAGAGGCACAATTACATGCCATGGTGATGATAGAAGAAAGAATTTTTACAGTCTCCATTCTTTGCTCATTTGGCCCCGCGACGATACATATCTGGGCATGAGCTACAGTATAAACCGTATTTCATGTTAATGGCCGAATACCAGTTGGCCATTGAGAAAGAGACGGATAAGAAACCATCGCATGCAACTCAATTCGAGGCGGCTGATCTACCACCAGATGCACAGAAAGGAAGGATCTATCAACCAGAGTGGCGAAAAGATTTACTACAGCAGTATCCAGAGATGATGAGTACATGGGTGAAGGCACCTTTGCATTTGAAGTACAACCCGTGTTGGGGACCAGTGCCACGACGCCGCTCCTGGACTGCCTTTGCTATTAAGGTACAAAACAATAAGCAGTGCCAAGACTGGTTGAATTACCCCTATTTTAAGCCACCCATTGAGTTACCAACTGTAGGCTACATGATGGCTACAATTCGCCACTGGCTCCCTAGACTAAAGCATATGGATGATATAGCGGCGCATATGACTGTCAAAATCTTTGACATGATGCAAATGATTTTTAAAGTCTTCCGACGCGTCAAGGCACCACATGTCAACACCCCGGGCTTTGAGCATGGCAATTTTGACCTGGTATATGATATGAGTACAACGCCATCGCTACGGGTGTGTTATGCCTGGCACTGCAGAATAAAGTACCTACCGGCGTGCTACAAGCAAACATTCGAAGAGATGTTCACAACCGGCTTCTGGGAATACCATTCAGAGGTATTCATAAGTAGGCCTACACATTTATTACACTTATTTGCCTGTGAACGAATGGTCTATTCCACACACTATCAGCTCCCACCACCGGAAGAACCGCAACCAATCGTCTGGGAGAAACTCGAGGCAGACCTGGCCCGAGGCATTCGTATCTCCGAGCACACGCTCGCTCAAGACCTCCTACAGAACTACATCCGGCAGACCTCACAGCAAGGTTCTGTCAGGGACGACAGAAGCGAGAGGGAGGGGGGTGTTGGAAGCAGCCAGAGGCACAGACGACACGGAAGCATGTAACGACAGAGCAGGGAGCCAGTCGAATCGTTTTTCAAAGAATTATGTTTTCAAATACTTTCCAAAAACCTCCAACAGTGATTTTTATCACTATTGTAAAATATGTAACATAGAAAACCCCATTTTGTAATCCATAGCTCCATTTTGTGCAAGCCGAGGAGTCCTCGAGCTTGAGGAGCTTAGGTAGAACAAGCGTATCAATTTTCGTTATTTTTAGACATCGTTTACCCTTCCAAATAGCATCTAGGACCTAATTTTTAACTATGCCGGTCACTAGATGTGAAACCGGTCAAAACTAGTCTAGAAACTATAAAAAGAGCTAGAGAGCTCATTTTTTAGGTTAGCTTGTTTGAGGTTAGAGTTCTTTTGAGCTTGTAATAGTGTTCTTGAGTAATAGAGTTGATTCCTCACCTTCCATTGTGTCTTGCTTGTCTCTTCGTAGTGTGTGTGTATGTGTGTGTGCATTTCTATGCTTCTCACCTTCACTCTCACTTCATCTCACATTCACGATCTTCATATCACTCCTATCTCTTTCGCGGATTGACATTAAGGAGGTGAAGCTTCTTAACGTGGTTCTCACCATTGTGCTAGAGCAACAGCATCCCACAACTGGAACATTACGAACGTCGGAGATGCCATTGGGCTCAACGAGAGGCCCTTGAAGCCAATATCAATTGGCTCTTTCTCGCCAACACCCACCTCCACGAACACCTTCAAGAAGCTGAACTGAATGCTAAACCCGATTGCACCTGATCATGACCACATAATCGATCGCATCAATCGATTGGAGGATTCCTTCACTTGACCAGCCGACCTAGTCAACAACACCTCTTCCAGACCAACCAACCCAATACATAGCCTAATCCACAACTGCATCTGGAACCAAACCCTCAATTGGAACCAATTTCCATCAACCCCTCCCCTATCAACCAATTACAACTGAAGGACGTCAATGACCCGGACTCCCTTGGCCTCTTCAAACCAAACCCTCTTGACAAGTACTGAGGTGGTTGCAGTTCTATCACCGTCAACTGGTGGATTTATGCAATGGAGAACTACCTCCAAATGCCCCCTCTTGGCCACAACAACTGGTGCACATCATAGGCAAGTTCCTTCAAGATGAAGCCTTGGCTTGGTACATGGTGTAGCAAAAGAAGTAGGCATGGGATAACAGAAGTAGTTCAAGATTTTCCTCACCTACTAGTTCGTCCCTTGCAATGAGCCCTTCTAGGCAAGGGATGAGTGGCAAAACTTGTTTCAAGATAAATAAATCAGATCATATATCTCGCAATATCAAAAGATCATGCTCAACATTTCATGGACTAATTCCACAGGTTCGTTTATGGGTGTTCCCCCTACTATCGCAAGGAGCTCGAGAAGCAAAACCCGTAGTCTTGGGAGGAAGCTACTCGCATAACCAAAGGCCTAAACGATGCCTACTCTAACCAACATTCTAAACCCAATGACTAGGTTCAAGCGAGCAAACATGACTCCAATTCCTAATCCCATCAAAGCCAATCGCAATGCAAATAGATTGAGTACCCTCGAGATTAGGGTCAAACACAGCACTTGAGAACGTGCACTCCCTGCATCTCAAGTTGTCAGACAAAGCTCTCCAACCAAGACCGAATAGCTCATTGAGATCCATGACTTGTGGCGCTTTTGCTGAGGCACTCACTCATCCCACCTCTATCAACGCCAACCTCACGACACAAGGGTTCAATCCACATGGGGCCCTTCACATGAAGAGGCATCATCATCCAGAAAAAGGATCATAAAGATTGATAGGAGAGACTCGGATGATGCAGATCCACCTCAAATGACATCCCCACAGGGCCAGTTCAAGTGCAACCCGATTGCACCACTGATTGTCCACCAAGTATTCATCATGAGAAAAATCAGGGGCTTAGACGTCCCTATGATGTTGGACACTGGAGCAACACACAACTTTATGACCCCCAAGTGTGGCAAACACCTCGGATTAGAACTAAGCAAACCACTTAGAATGTCTGCCATGTTTGCTCGAGGGAAGGACAACCATGTTTTCCATCTTAAGCAGGTACCAGTTTACTTGGTCCAGCATTTTAGGTACTTGACTTTCTCATTATCCCATGGAATCCTTCAAGGCCATCATCGGGCTCTCCTTCATGGATCAACACTTGATAAGTTGTTTTGGCAAAGGAGCAGACAAGGTGCTACTCGATCAAAATGGACAATCCATTGTGGTTGACTGCCACCTGATCAATCTGCCAAGAGAGGAACCTGAACCTAGATAGACAAAAACCAACGCATCAACATAAGGGTAGCCATAGCAATCATCGTCACAAACAAAAGCGAGAACTAGAGGCTCAAGCATGGGCCTCTTCATCAAACCATGCATCAAAACCCTACAGTTCAACAAGGCAATTTATCAAGGTGGGAGTGCACATCTATGTGTCTTATACCATGTGGAGGAGGCAAAGGAACCGACCTAGATCAACGAGTCAAAGATCGACCATCCAAACTTCTGTTTCCTTCTTGAGAAATATGCAGATGCCTTGACCAACATGGTACCATCCGGGCTCCCACCCCTCCATAACATACAACATCATATCGATATGATCTCAAACCAATCGGCCCCCTCATGAGCACCACACAAGATGAGAACCATCAAAGAACCCATGCAATAGTTATAAGAACTTGAAGAAAAAGGTTACATTTGGCCTATCAATTCCATATGGGGGCCCAATTCTCTTTGTCAAGAAAGACAGATCGCTTCACCTCTACATTGATTATCGGACCCTCAACAAGAACACCATCATTTGAAATACCTCGTACTCATCATGGAGGAACTACTCCACTACCTTGGCAAGGCCCGTTACTTCACACGCATAGACCTTAGATCAGGCTATCATCACATTTGGGTCACATAGTAACACATTGAGAAGATGAACTTCCACACTCGCGACGATAGGTATTAATGGCTCATCATGCCCCTCAGTCTCACGAGAGCTCTTGCCACCTTTTGCAATGAAATGAATGATGACTTTCAAGATATACCAAACCTCCTCCATATCATCTACATCGATGATTTAATCATTTATAGTGAGGCTCTAGAAGATCCCTATGAACATGTCTGGGAAGTTTTGCAACGACTACCCGAGAGATGTCTCTTTGCTAAACCGAGCAACTATGAGTTCGCTATGAAGAAGGTAGAATTCTTAGGCTTTGTCGTCTCCAAACTTGGGCTTCACATTGATCCCAAGAAGTGGAAGCCATACTCAAGTGGGTCCCCCAACATCGATCAAAGAGGTACAAGAATTTATTAGATTATGGCAGTTTCCACGTCGATTTATTCATGGCTTTAGCAAGATTGCTACTCCACTCCTCTAGTTGATCAAGGATAAGGAATATTTTTTATTGGTCCAAATAGATGAAGAAGATTTTTCGACACACTCAAGGTAGCTATGTGAAATGCACTTATGCTCAATCTATCAAAATTCAATAAACTATTCAAGGTCCACAGATGCGCAATTGGGTGCATACTTATGCAAGATGAACAACCCATTGCCTATGAGTCCCATAGGTTCAGCAGACCTAAACTCAGACAGAGCACCCATGAGAAGGAGATGCTTGTAGTTGTTTGCTACTTGTGTAAGTGGCACCACTATGTGCAGGGCAAACACAAAAGTCTTCACACACAATATCTCGTTGAAGTACTTCACTTCACAACCAAAGTTGAGCCCAAAACAAGCTAGATGGCAGGATTTCCTCACAAAGTTTCACACAAAGATCTTTCATATAAACTGGAGAAACAAAACATTATGCCAAACGCCCTTAGTTGAAGGCCCGAACTCCAAGAAATTTCCTCCATTTCATCAAGCTTGAAGGGTTGGATCATATCAACATAAGAACAAGATCCTAGAGTTCACGAGATCAAGCACAAAGTACAAAGGCAAACTCAACGGGGTCAATACACAATTCAAGATGGCATCCTATACCAAAAAGTCTGCATCTATGTCCCAGATGATTTCGATATACGTAAAGAGATACTTTGGGAAGCTCATGATTGCAAGATGGTCAGGCATGGTGGCTAAAACCACATTTACAAACTGCTACACAAACACTTCCATTGGCTGAAAATGAAGGTACAAGCCATAGAGTATATGGAGATGTGCCCTACCTGCCAGTTAGTGCATGAGGACCAATTTCAACATGTGGGCTTCTCCAACCATTACCAGTTTCCAAATTGATCTTGGGACATGGTCAACATGGAATTTATCATAGACTTGCCTCCATCCCAAGGGTACACAATCATTTTCGTCATAGTGGATTACTTCATGAAGTAGGCCTACTTTATACCAGCCAAACCTCCACTTAGTGCTAAGATAGTAGCATACTTTTTCTTCACTCACATAGTCAAATATCATGGACTTCCCATTGCCATCGTGTCACATCAGGATGGTCACTTCCTAAGCCAAGATTTGATGGAGCTTTTCCGATTGCTTGGCGTGTAACTCTAGTTCTCCTCAGCTTACCATTCACAAATTGATGGACAAACTAAACGATTCAATCAATCCATCGAGGATTACATCCGCAAATATGTGCAAGCAGATCAAAGGGATTGGGCCCAACACTTAGACATCTTGGAGTTCCACTACAATGCATCTATGCACTCGAGCACAAAGATGACCCCTTTTGAGCTAGCCGCAAGAAAGGAAGTGATCACACTTTAGCAATCACAAAGGATTCCATCTTATCAAAGATTGATCGAGACTCCGAGTACCCGTACTCTAAGATGGCAAGAACCGACTTGGCCTCAAGGCTATTTTGGGTGAACATCGCAGATGGGAAGACTCATAGCTCCTCATCAAATAGCATGGACGCCCACTTGTAGATGCGGATTGGACCTCGATCAATGCCTTTGGTTCAAATCATCTCCTTCTATGAAAATATTATCACATACTTTAGACCAACCAT
Organism: Ceratopteris richardii; assembly: GCA_020310875.1. Taxonomy (NCBI): domain Eukaryota; kingdom Viridiplantae; phylum Streptophyta; class Polypodiopsida; order Polypodiales; family Pteridaceae; genus Ceratopteris; species Ceratopteris richardii. The sequence continues at coordinate 107,118,483 of CM035438.1, forward strand.
GACCCTCAAGCCCATTGTAATGTTACCAAATTTTGTATAACTCTGAGTTGTATCAACCCAAAATTCCAGAAGTTTGAACCTGTTTTTTGAGGGAAACAAGCTCTTCAAGCTGAGGGAGGATGGCACAGCCCCTATCCATGCTATTTTAGAGCCTACAGAGTTTGCCCTATTGCACCAAATTATGCACAACTATAGGGGGTAGTAATGCACCTGGATGCCACCTCCCTAGCCAAGCTCTCTTTGTCATCTTGTTATAATCTTATTCAAAAGTAATCATATTGCTTTATTTGGCAAACATCTTGGCTTTCTATGTACGTGTACTCTTGCGCATGCCTTGGGCCCTCTTCTGGGCTTTGAGCATTTAGGACCATCCAAAATATTTCAAGGGGGGAGGGGGGAAGGAGGGTGGGTGGGGAGGGGGGACAAGGAGGGAGCGAGGGATGGAGGGAGGGAGGGAGGGAGGGAGGAAGGGGGAAGGGATGGTGGGAAAGGAGTGGGGACGGGAGGGAGAGAGGGAGGGAGGTGTAGAGGGAAGGAGGGGGAGGGGGAGGAGGAGAGAGGGACGGAGAGAGGGGAGGAGAGAGAGAAACAGGGAGAGAGAGAGAGAGAGAGAGAGAGAGAGAAAGGGGAGAGGGAGAGAGAGAGAGAGATTTTTATCATTACCTATGGTGATTGAAGTGAGGTTGTCCTTAAATGGAGTTGACGGCATATCTCCTTGCATGTTTATAAATGGGCTTGCATGAGATTGAACCAAGACTTGGACAAAAGGGTGGAGCATAGATCCATCAACACTCCCCGTCCATGTATTGACCCTTTTGTTTTCAATATGGGGGACTAGTGACATATGGCATCGCTTAGTCCATTGGGTATTTAGATTTAAGGACATATAGGATCCTTAGATATAACTTGGACATATGGCATCCAAGTGTGGGACATATGGCATCACATGGTTTTCATGGATATATGACATCCATGTGGTTTTGATTCCATGGAAATATGGGATCCATGATGCTGGGACATATGGCATCCCTAGGATCTTGGGACATATGGTATCCCAAGACATATACTTCAAAATTTGAGATCCAAATGATTTTGGGAATCTAGGGACATATGTGATCCCTAGACATATAGGGTTTACATCATGGGGTAGGTAGTGCTTTGATCTTTGTAGCCCTTGAGATCCATTGATGAGGTCCTTTGAGCTTTGGTCCGATGCTCCTCTTATTGTTGATGAAGCCATTGACCTTGTGTGCTTCTTGTTGTAGACGACTTAATCCTCTTTTTATCATGGCTTTGATAGCTTCTTATGAGCATATCTTGAGCTTTGCTTCTTGAGAGAGTACATTTGGAAATACATATTTGATGTGTGAGAGAGTTAACTCAGGCCCATAATAACCTTGGCATTTGTTCATGGCATTGGGAATGGTCCTACCTTCATTAAGAAGATGTTTTCTAATCCCATTATAAAGAGATCCATATGTGTGAGTCATAATGTTTGTAATAAGGGATGTAATTGTTGGGGATGTAAGGGTCATGTGACCTTACCCCCATATTCATATATATACATCATATATAGAGCATTGCCTCAAGAGAGATCATTATGTGGGTTTCGAGGCTCCCACGCATATCCGCGCGTCGTTCCTCTCTTCTCTCTCATTCCATCTCCTCCTTCCTTCTCTTCTTCTGCACTCCAAACCCCTTCATTGGTATCAGAGCATGCTGAAGGCTGGTGTGCAAGAAGCTTCAATGGAAGCTTAGGTGAGAAGAGGTAGAAGTGCAGGTCGGCATCTCTTGATAACTGTTCAATATTTTGATCATAACTCGAGCTAGGAAGCTTGGATTGACGCGTTTTAAAGTTCTGTGCGTAGCTAACACAGAGAGCTACAACTTCACAGAAGGGCGCAGAATCTGGTTCGGACTTCTGAAGTGCTGAAAATTCGAAAAACGCAGAGAATTATAGAAGGCGAATCTACATTGAGTAGAACAACAGGTCGGTTTTTTTGTCATAACTTGAGTTCTACAGTTCGGAATGCGATGATTCAACTTGCTGCTCGTAGCTTGGAAAGATAGCTACAACTTTGTAGAAGAACTCAGATCCAGATTCTGAGTTTTAGGTTGCCGAAATTGCAGAATACAAAGCAGTACTGTTGTAGGTGATAGTGAAATTGACAGCAGGTGCTTGTCTTAAGCATATCTTGAGCTACGCACCTTCGATTGAGGTGTTCTTTATGTCGTTACGTAGCCAAGAAACAGATCTTCAAGTTTGCTGAAGACCAAAAGTTCAGATTCAGAGGTTATCACCTCTGAAACAGCAAAACACAGAGCAGTACAGTTTTACCCAAACAACCCTAATTGCACTTGGAGGTTGAATTTGCTTTGGAACTTCTTCGAGAGAGAATTTTTGGTGTGCAAGCTCTTATTCTCAGAGCTTCAAGGAATTGTACATGTATGATCATTGTGGTAGCTCCTCCATATGAGAGTAGAGCATGATCTTGTCACGCGTTTGGCATGTAAGATGACATTGTGGTATACTCTTTTTGAGGTTTATGTCATCATGAGTTTGATCATGGATGTATAGTGGCATTGTGGTTTATAGTTTGCTTATGCCACTTGGTTAAGGATTTACTTTCCGGTTGCACATACTTTTATGAGAGTTGATTGTGGATCTTGGTTGCTACTTGTATCTTTTGTTTTCTTTGCAGGTACAAGATCCAGATTGGAGCCTCAGTTACACGTTTGTTTGTCACCGTTATTAGCATTTGGTCATTGATTGATATGTATTTACCAGTGTGATTCTTGACTTATGTGGATGGTGATTCCCACATGGTTATTTTGGTTCTAGAGTCCATTTTACAGAGGAGATGCTGCCGAAATTTCATCGGCTTTTATGCTAAAAAGGAGCTCTAGTGGATCTTGAAGCTTGTGCGATAGCTTTGGATCATTGTCTATCTCCATTCACTTGGACTTGGTCACAGATTATTTGTGACAGGTTGGACCATCTTGTAGGATTTATTCTTCAGTGGGAGTTGTATTGCCATTGTATTGGCATGTATTGGTATCAATTTTTTTGGCATATGTAGTTGCCATTATCCTTGCTTGGAGCAGTGACAGGTGGTGACAGGTTACTTATTGTTCTTCGGTTATTGGTTATCTTGTTTGATTGCTCAGTTTATAGGGGATACTCTGCCAAAATTTTCCTAGGATTCTTTCACATCTACTTGATCACTTTGGAGACTTGGTGAGCAGGCTTATTCTCATAGTTTTATGTGCATGCTAGATGCATGATTATGTGACAGGTGGTTCACATGGTTTTCTTCTCCAGTGAGACATATGTGATGTGAGTTATGCATATGGATATGCAGGTGTGATCCTATTCAGGATAGGATATTGTTTCTAGTCTCTTGTTATATTGCTAGTCTATTGGATTGCCAGCATGGTGTCTTCTCGGTTTGATGGCACTGACTTTCCGAGATGGAAAGCTCAGATGTGGCATACATTGGTTCGTGCAGGGTTACACATGTATGTGCATAGAGATGCACAGAGGCCTCGTGACATGCCCGATCACGTATGGATGGATATGGATGCATTGGCCAGCTCCACTATCCGATTATAGCTTGTGGATTCTATATATGAGTCTGTTATGTATGAGGAGACGGGTAGTGCATTATGGCAGAGACTACATGATATGTATGCGAGTCCATTGACTCATGTGAGACATAGATCACATCGACGACTTCGATGTTGGCACTGTGGTCATGAGGGCCATATTCGACGACGCTGCTTCAGGCGGATGCGACGACGATGTCAGAGATATGCACGTGATGCAGATCAGGTAGTGGTTTCAGGAGATTCTATGGCAGTTGATTATGCTAGTGATGGAGATATCACTTTCTCCTATGGTTCATCTTTGGATTCCTCTTATTCATTGGATGGCACATATATGGCTTGGTTGCTTGATGCAATAGCCAGTTTTCATGTTACTCCACATCGTGAGTGGTTTTGTCGATTCTCAGGTGAGATTCGTGGATGTGTGCACATGCCTGATGGTATGACATATGACATTGAGGGTGCAGGAGATATATGCCTTATGCTACCTAGTGGAGCATCACTTATACTCAGACATGTACGCTATGTGCCTTCATTCCCTATGAGCTTGATTTCAGTTAGCCAGTTACAGGAGAGCAGATGTTATGCATTCCTTGGTGAGCATCATTTTGAGTTGCAGTTGGGACAGCTTATGCTTGTCAGAGGTGCAAGGATCCCACATTTTCCACTCGATTTCAATGAGGCAATTTCCTAGAAAGGGCTCAATGGGGCACCACATTTCAACCAAATTGGCAAACACATTTTCTAGAAACTTATCTAGAGATGATGCAAACTTGGTCCACTAATATAATCCATGTTGTGGTCCAATACCTCAAAGATGCCCATGGCCAGCATTTGTAGTGAAGGTAAGGAACAGTTCCAGGTGTTTAGATTGGTTGAATTACCCTTACTTCACTCCACCTAGAGGACCTCCTACAATAGCTTACATGGTGTCGAGCATTTGCCATTGGACTCCAAGGTTGAAGAATATGCCCAATCTTGCTCCTAAGATGTGTATGAAAATTTTTTATCTCATAATGTATTTCTTAAATCATTTCATAATGTAAAAGCTTTGTATATCTCAGCCAGGTTTCAATGATGGCAACTTCAATTTGGTATACAATATGAGCACAGACCTTCTGTGAACACTCTATATGTTTGGCACACATTCATAAAATACCTACTCCCCTATTATAAACAAACACTTGAAGAGATGTTCTCCACTGGCTTCTAGGAATACCACTCAAAAATATTCTTAGCAAGGCCCACCCATTTGTTACACCTTTTGGCAGTAGAACAAACTTTGCATGCTGAACAGTTACATATGTCACATTTGGATGTTCAAGGCCTTGTGGATTGGGATCGACTAATGACTAAATTAGCATGAGGAGTCAAACTCAAGGAATAGGAATTGGCTGCTTGTGTGGTCCAAAATTACATAGAACACCCTCCACAGCAAGGGTCTAACATGGATGATAGACATGAGAGACATGGGAGTGTTAGTGTTCAAGGTGGATTAAATCATCAAGGGAGCATGAGGCAAGGAACTAGATACAAGAGAGTCAAAGAGAAGGTCAAGGAGGACCAAACAGACAAGGAAGTCAATGAAGACTTGGTGAATAGGTTTAATAATTTTTTAAATCATCAAGGAAGCATGAGGCAAGGAACTAGATACAAGAGAGTCAAAGAGAAGGTCAAGGAGGACCAAGCAGAAAAGGAAGCAATGAAGACCTAGTGAATAGGTTTAGTAATTTTTCTAGATCATGCATACAAACAACATTTATTTTTAGCACTACTCTTCATTGTAAATTCCATTTTTGGTAGAATTAAAGTCCATTTTGATCAAGCTAAGGAGCCCTTGAGGAGTACGAGAACAACCTTTGCATCAAATTTCATAATTTTTCAAGCCTGTTTGAGCCTTCAAATAAGCATAGGAACCTAAGTTTTAACTATAAAAGGAACTAGAGAGCTCATTTTGGAGAGAGCATTTTTTTTGGAATTGAGCTTGTATGTAAACGTTTTGTATCTGGAAAGTAGTGCAATAGAAGACTCCATTGTTCTCTCTCTTGGTCTTACCTTGTGTGCATGTGTGTATATGTGTGGGCATGTTAGTGTGCTTCTCACTCATGCACTTGTGCATTCCACTTGCTCATGTTCATCATAACACCCTCACATATCTGTGGATTGACAATTACAAGGTGAATCTCATCATGTTGGTTCTCACCATTGTGCTACAGTGACACTAATGCAACAAGTGTTTTGATAGTAGACATTTTAGCTACAGGGCTAAAAGTTTCCTCATAATCAATGCTATGTGTTAGTTCATATCCTTTTGCTACCAATCATGCTTTGTACCTACTTATGTTATCGTCAATATTGTGTTTTACCTTGTAAACCCACTTGCACCCTATGGGTTTCTTTCCTCACGACATTGGAATCAACTACCATGTTTCATTTCCATAAAGTGCAGCCACCTATTCATCCATACCTTTCTCCCAATTTGCATTTCCATTTGCATCTTCAAAACAAGAAGGTCCAACATCTTGTATTACCTTGCTCATGTAGGCACAATGACAAGCCATGTAACTATCATATGTCAATGGTTGCACTGAATTTGGCATCCTCATAGATTTTCTTGATCCTAGGTCACTTCTTCTTCTTGTATCATCTTCATATGCCTTTCTTACTCCTATAGTCTTCACAAAGGGAAATCCAAGTTCCTCCTCAAGGCTCTTTCCTAAACCACTTGAATCTCCATCAATGTCTTCAAAACCTATAGATGTCTTATTACCAATAGAAACCTTTTCTTTACCCTTCTTGGATGTAGTCGATGAATTTGTTGGATTGAAATTTCCATGCAATCTTCCACTCCATGGATTTGAGTTGAAACTATTGCTTGGTGACACATCAAGTATACTCAAAATCTAAGATTTTGAACTTGAGTTTTCAACATTTCCTTTGTCATTTGAGTCAAGATTAAGTCCTTTGGCATCTGCATAGAAGCTTGACATTTCATAAACCGTCACATCTCTGCTTGCCTTCACCTATCCTGTTAGTGGGTTGTAACATTTATATCCCTTTTTCTCAAGGGAGTACCCAATGAAGATACATTCTTTTGCTTTTGCATCAATTTTTGTCCTCATCTCATTTGGAACATGTACATATGAAATACAGCCAAATACTTTCATGGGTGATAAGTTTGGATTTTTACCTATAAACTTCTCTTCCGTGTAACTTGATGTACAAAACAGTCAAAGTTCTATTCATGATGTATACAACAGTGTGCATAGCTTCTGCCCAATAACAATGAGGCATATTTTTCTCAACCATCAAGGTGCTTGTTATTTCTGCAATATTTCTATTTTGCATTCAACAATGCCATTATGTTGTGGTGTGCACGCACATGAAAACTGCCATTGAATTCCATGACTTTCTAAAAAACTACTAAACTCAGTTGACATGTCTTCTCCTCCTCCATCAGATCTTAATGTCTGAATATTCTTCCATGTCTTCTTTTCCACCATAGCCTTGAAATTTTGAAAGTGAGTAAAACACCTCACCTTTCTCTTTCATGAAGTATAGCCACACTTTTTGTGTATGATTATCAATAAAAGTGACATTAAAACATGTAACCTCCCATAGATGTGGTCTTTGCAGGACTCCAAATACTTGTATGTACTATTTCTAGCACATTCTCACTAACATGCTTGTCATGTAGAAATGGTGCCCTTGTCTATTTACCAAATTGACATGCTTCACATGCCATTTGTATCTATATGACCTTGAAATCTAGTAATCCATTGACAAGCTCCTTTGACTGCATCAACTTCAGTCTTTGCAAATTCGCATGTCCAATCCACTTATGCCAAATCTCTATGTCAATAATAAACCTGCACCTTTTGCAAACATGGATGCATTCATTTAAGGAATTTTTTATATTCAAGGTGAACATCTTGCCCACTTTGTTTCCTTTGGTGACCAAGCTTCCATTCTTTTTGTACTCTTCTACATATAAACCATCGGCGTTGAACTTGACTTGTAATCCTTCATCAACCATTTGCCCAACAAAAACCAGGTTCTTTGTTATATTATGAACATGCAGTACATCAGCAAGATGTTTTATCTTCCCATCTTCCATAGATAGTGCTATGTTTCTTGTATGCTCAATAGGATGTGATGTGTCATTGCCTGTTTCAAAAAATCTAGGAACATACAATTTCTGCAAACCACTAAACCATTTTGCATGGCTAGTCATGTGATTTGAGGCACCTGAATCAACATAATATACTTTACCATTTGATTTTGAAACATCAACAAACATTGTATTCATCATGAGATGTTGGACCATGAACAGCTTCTCTGAATCATCTGCACTTGTGGATGCATAATTATTTTGTTTCTTTCTACTATTTTGATTCTTCAAACTATAGTCATGTTCAAAGTGACTAGGTTTACCACACTTCCAACATCCCTTACGCTCATTACCTGAATCATTCCTTTTGAAATGTCTGCGGCCTCTTTGGCTCCCCTGCCTCGAAACTATCCTCTACCTATTGCATAATTTTTTGTTGACCTTGATCCTAGTTAATGTTTCCTCTTCCACTTTCGAAGCCTTTTCCTCATCCTCTGTCAGTTTAGACTACCTGCTTAGAATCAGCTTTTCCTTGGGATTTTGAGTCCACCAAGGTTCTTTTCTTCAATTATCAGCATGGACACAAGATCAAAAAAATTGGAATATTTTCCCTAGTATGAATAAAAGTTCTAAACTGCTTATATGCACCTCCTACCCATGGATCCCACCTTTCCAGCTTGAAATGAAGATCGAGATGGCTCTGAAAGTGAAATCGAGATGACATCTTCTACCTTCACAGCAAATTTTGTAGCAATCTAATATCATTTGTGAAATGCACGTTCTCCATGCCTTCTCACATACTCTTCACCATTGGCCTTCTCCACAAGCTCTACAACCACACTGGCTCTGATACCATGTCAAGAGAAATGAGATAAGGAAGAAATCTCTCACAAACTCTCACATACAAAGAGAGGAGCGCACATAGATTGAGGCAAGGAAGAATGAACTTCTTCTTTTTCTTCTTCTTCTTCTTCTTCTTCTTCTTCTTCTTCTTCTTCTTCTTCTTCTTCTTCTTCTTATTCTTCTTCTCCTCCTCCTCCTCCTCCTTCTTCTTCTTCTTCTATTACATAAACAGAATATACAAGAATGACCTAATACAACAATACAACTAGTACAATATATATAGCACACTACATAAGGAAAAACATAATGTCCACGAATGAGTGAGTTAGCAAGAAACAAATGTTCCATCACTCTCGGTAGATAAATTTAGTAAAGCTCAATAAAGTATCCCTAACATATATCGGTGTAACCACTATATATGTCAGAGAAAGGAAAAGTGATACATGTCATCCTCAATCATCACATTTTGAGCTTGATATCTCAACAAAAGAAGGAAAAGGGCTTGGTTTTTGGCGAAACTTTTGATGAAAATGAATCTATACATATAAAAAAAACATGAAATCAACACTAGAATTTAAAGAAAATGGCCATCCAAGGCACAATCTAGAGCCATGAACATTTCACATATTAAAATTAAAAAAAGGGGTTCATAGCATATTATAAAGTATTATACTATAGTAGTTTGGGGGGCAAAGAGGGGGAGAGAGAGAGAGAGGGAGGGAGGGAGGGAGGGAGGGGGAGGTAGGGAGAGGGAGGGAGGGAGGGAGGGAGGGGGAGAGAGAGAGAGAGAGAGAGAGAGGAAATGGAGGTGTTGAGGGGCTTTTCTTTTTACCTTCAAAGAAAATACTAAGGAAGATGGGCCCTACCTCTCTCTTTTTTTTCATAAAGTAAAGATATAAGGAAAAATATGAAAATAAATTGAAAACATGAAAAAACCCAAAAAAAAAACTTATCACTATAAATTATCAACAAAATTTAAGCTAAAAATAGAAGAAAAAGTCCAAAAAAATAGATAGATAGATAGATAGAAAGATAGATAGATAGAAAGAAAGATAAATAGATAGATAGATAGATAGATAGATAGATAGATAGATAGATAGATAGATAGATAGATAGATAGATAGATAGATAGATAGATAGATAGATAGATAGATAGATAGATAGATAGATAGATAGATAGATAGATACATAGATAGATAGATAGATAGATAGATAGATAGATAGATAGCTAGCTAGATAGATAGATAGATAGATAGATAGATAGATAGATAGATAGATAGAATGATAGATAGATAGATAGATAAAATCCTAAAGCCAAACAAAAATCCTAAAAGTTTACCAAAAAATCCTAAAACAATTACCAAAAAATCTAGAAAATTCTTGCAAATTCCCAATGACTTAAGCTATTAAATTGTATCAAATTTATAAAAATACCTCAAAAACAAGCATGTAATATTATATGCTAATGGCAAAACTAATAAAAAAAAGAGCAACAAGAGGGCTATTTACAACCTATCCAATATTACAAAATTCCACGAATGCAAGGAACTTCAATTGTACTATCGATAGGCCTTTGTGCCTCATAACATTAACTAGTGGTAGCACCTCTCCAAATAGAGTTTGTATGGACCTTCCTAATGACAAAGTCCTATCGATAGTCACAAACCCCATTAGAGCATTTCTCTAATTTTGTATGGACCTTCCTAATGAAAAAGTCCTTTACCTCACAATCATGTCTCCAATAGAGGTCTATGAAAAAGAACCATCATTCCAACCTCTAATTTTATATGCAAAAAAGTTATATCCTAAACTTCCTTTCTTCTTTCATGTGTTTGGTGCAACTACTTTTCTACATCTATACAAACATCTTCCAAGTTTTTGAGTAGTGAGAGTCTAGTGGACACCAAAGGATCCTTCCTTGGCTAATTAGACTTTGTCCTAGGATAACAATATAGAAACTCAAAAGGCTCAATGGGAATTACTCCATATACTAGTTGGAAGGAGGAGTGACATGTGGCTTCTTTGCATGCCAACCTCTAGGTCCATAAAGTTCCTAAATATATAGTACCCTAATTAGTGGGATTTAGAATACATTCCTTGATGAGGAGAGCTATCAATACTTTTTTTGTGAACTCTATTGTCTATTTTCACTTGGATTATAAGCACATGAAGTGTGACAGAGAATCCTATACTTATTGAAATTTCATACAAAACTTGTTGACAAAGTGTGTCCCTTGATCCATGCAAATATCTAATGGACAAGCATTCTTGGAGAATATGTTTTTGCACAAGAAATCAACAACCATTTGGTCTATGCAATCTAGAGAAGGCCTCAACCCATTTTTTTGGAGAGTCTATAGCAACCAACAAGTACTCCTTCCTCAAAAAGGATGCATGATAAATAAAACTTATAAATTCAAACCCTATTCATTGAAGGGTCTCTACTTCGTGGGCTTTGATCCACATCTTTGGTAGACATCACATGCTTGAGCTCTCTCTTTTGAATCTCTAAACAATTTCAACCACCATAAGCCAACATCTAAGACTCTATGACTCATAATATGGCTAGGGACGTGCCCATTACTTAATCCTTTATGTGCAGTCTTGAGAATGTGTTGTGCCTCTTCTTCTTCTTTGCACTTCCTAAGAATATTATCTTTTTTATACCTATAAAACTTTCCCTCAATAAAGGTATAAGTCCTGCTTTTTATCAACAATCTCTTTATTTGCATAGAGTTAGCTTTATTAGGATATTTTCCTGTCTTTAGAAACTCCTTGATATCTTCATATCACCCTAGAGAGCTTAGTGTAAATAGATCATCATCAGGGAACTCATCATGCACTCCAATGGCTTGGTTCTCTACACACTATGATCATGGACTCCAATGGCTTGGTTCTGTATGCTAGCTCTAAATAGATGATCAACAATAACATTTTCTTTACTTGGTCTATGCACTATAAGGAAATCAAATTCCTAGAACAATAAGGGCCACCTCCAAACTCTACATGTTGCTTGAGGCTTATTCAATAAATACCTTAATGATTGATGATCCATGATAACGACAAGCTTCACCCCTAGCAGATAATGGTGGAATTTCTGTACTATAAATACCATTATTGAGGATTCTCGTTCAATGGTATTATAGTTCCTCTATGACTTAGTTAAAAATTGACTTCCATATTGGATGGGCCTATCCAAATTGTGCTCTTCACTATGCTATGTGAGAACTACCCCCATCACATAGGCACTGGTATCCACATGGACATGAAAATCTTTAGACCAATCTGGAGTAATTAGGATTGGTACTACCAGAATTTTTTATCTTAGAACTTGATAAGCATTTTCATCTTCTTCATCCCACTTGAATGGGACATCTTTACTTATAAGCCTTGTAAGTGGTTAAGCAATGTTTGAATACATTTTGATAAAACCTCTATGGTATCCAATATGAACCAAAAACTGTGGATTTCTTTTAATATCTTAGGCCTGGTTAGCTTTGATATAGCCATGAATTTATCTAGGTTAGGGACCATGAATTTGGAAGAAACTACATGTCCAAGAAGGATATCCTTTATCACTAGAAAGTGATACTTTATTGGATTCAACTTCAACTTAGTTTCCTTGCATCTATGTAAGACTTATCACAATTGGGCTAGATGTTCATCTAAGAATTCCATAGGAGTACTGGTACAAGTACCTGACAAGGAGGAAAAATCATACATGAAGATTCAACAATTTTTTGCATCAAGGTATTTTAGTCACCGACCATGGCTAAAAGCAGTGATGTATTTCGTATGTTGGCTATTGAGGATAAGTTAGATGGTACCAACTACCCATTGTGGGCTTATATGATGCGACATGTATTCGTTGCAAAAGCACTGTGGAACATTATGCAGGGTGTTGAAAAATGTACTATCACGCTTATAATTGTTACAATTGCAGGTACTGAAGCTGATGCAGAAGGTGTCGAAGATGATGATATTTTTCATATTCATGTTCATGCTTTGGTTTCCGCTGCAGCTACTACAGAACAAATTTGTTGGGATGGTAGAGATGCCCATCACATGCATTGATAGCTTTGTCTGTCAAACGTGTCATTATTCCTCACATTCGCTCTTGTAGAATAGCTAAGGATGCTTAGGATACATTTACCACATTGTACCACGCTAGGAATGAGGCTCGTGTTGCTTACCTCCAAAAACAATTGGAGAGTGAGCACATGAATGAAGGTGATTCTATGGATAGTTTTCTAACAAAGATCAAAGACTTGAAGGAAGAGTTGATTTCTGTTGATGAGGTTATACCAGATAGCTCTCTTATGCAGACCGTTCTGAATGGTCTTCCTGATTCATATCAGAGTTTTGCCTCTACTCTTCGGTTGATGATGAAAGGCAATCCAAATGCCTTGTCATTTGAGGAGTTAGTCTCTGTTCTATTGTAGGAGGATCAATCCAGGAAGAACGGGTCCATTATGTGTATTGCAGATCAAGCTTTCTTGGCTAGTCAAAAGGACAAAGGAAAATGGAACTCTTCAACTAGTAAGCAGAAATCTGCTAATTCTGCACAATCAAAGAGGGAAGAAAAATATGGAAAGAAATCAGACAAGCAAAAATTTTTCTGCAACTACTGTAAAGGAAATGATCATATCATAAAGAACTGTCCAAAACTGGTTGCTAAAGAGGCAAAGAAGAAAACAATCTTTTCAAAACTTGGACATGTTCTATCATGTCCTTAGATTGAATCTCCTTGCATGGAGAATCCATGCTTCTTGGTCTTGATAATAGTAGACTTTCCAAAATGTCAAGGGATCACTAGATTGTGCCCTCTGACTAGACTAGATAAGATTTTGGAACTATACATTTGATTACAAGATCACCCCCATGGGAGAAGTAATACAAGGATATCAAACTATTACATAAAGTCCCACAACCCGAGACTGATAGGTATGGACAATTGGACTTGAGATGATACAAGAGATCCCATAACCTAGGACCATATGTGTGAAGCAAGATATCTAGGCTACAAGAAATCCCTTCAGCAAGATGAACTAGATACAATAATTTATGTGACAAGATCTTGTACTACAAGATTACAACATGACAAGGTAGAATGTTTAGGATATTAGACTAGAAAAGGCTAGAACAAAGGAGAAGACTAAAACTCAAATTGGAACTTGGAAAGTACTTACTTGGAGATCATGACTCCTTGAGCTCCCAAGACTCGTATTGGTAAGACTGGGAATGTATGTGGCCAAGCCCTCCTTATATAGATGTTGAAGGATGGTTACAAATTTATGATGTCATTGATGATGTCAACAATCCAAAGCAAGACCTCTAGATATCATAATCAAAGAAGTAGACAATCGATCTTAGAATTTTGGCACGTTCCGGATAGGATGGAAAATTATTTTCTCTAAATTTTGAACCTATCATAATCTGTTCAATTGTTTTCTCCATGATGTCTTGCCTTTGATAGAAGATAGTCTTGCCAAAAAATCAGAGAGCACAATCTTTGCTTACATTTTGGCATGACTAGCTTCTATCCAAGCTCGACAATCTGAATCACAGTAACCAATGAGAGAATATCCTTCTTCATAAAGAATACCATACTCAATGGTTCCTTTCACATACCTGATTATCTGCATGCTTGCCTTCCAATGAGTTTGGCAAGGCTTATTAGAGAACATGTTTACTACTCCAACATCATAGGAGATGTCTGGTCTACTATTGCACAAGTAGATGAGACTTCCAACTAATTTCTTGTATCTTCCAATGTCCACTAGAGGTGAAGTATCTTCAATAGATAACTTTTTGTTGACCATAGGTGTAGACATCTCCTTGCACTCCTCCATGTGGAATGCCTTCAAAATCTGTCTTGTGTACTTTTGTTGAGAGATGAAAATCTTCCTTGGTTCCAGTCATACTACAAGGCCTAAGCAATAATGCATTAAGCCCAAGCCTGTCATTTCAAATTCTAAACTCAGGGCATCTTTCACTTGTTGAAGTAGAGCATCATCATTTCCTATAATCACAAGATCATCTACAAGCACAATTGTCTTTTGTTTCTCCTTAGAACATACAAGTTAGCATCAAAAGCACATCTTGTGAAGCCTAGATCCAAGAGATATATCTATCCATTGGTACCATGCTCTAGGGGCTTGTTTCAGCCCATATAATTTTTGACGACATAATTGCTCCTACATCATCTACATTTGTATCTGCTTGAGTGCATCTCCATTTTGTATGTAGGAGACACTCCATTTCTAGTTATTTCCATTTTATATTGTATTTCCTTTGTATTTGGGTACCTTGCCATTTGCTTCTACCATATCTATATAAGGAGGGCCTCTCCCCCAATTTGTACTTGGTTAGAAGCTTGAGGAGCCTACTCCATGCTCTTGGCAAGCTCATTTCTAATCCACATGAGTTTACCTATTTCATGGTCTACTCATTTTGAGTTTTGCACACTCTTTCTTTTGTGAGTACACTCTTCTTTTCATTTTGCTTCCGCATGTGTACTCTCTACATGGTATCAAAGTGCTAGATGGAGGTCTTGGTGGTGCATTTGGTGGTCATTTTGTGGTGGTGGTGTTTGAGTCGTGGTGATTTTGCTTCCTTCTCATAGAGAGGATCTTTTAGCCATCAAGCTCATGCTCATAGAGCATTTTGGGTAACAAGTTTGCCCATTTGCGCACCCTCCCACCCATTTTCTTCATCATTTAGAACACTCTTTATCCCATTTTCCCTCCCACCCACCCTCTGTTGTAGCAACATTTGCTAGTTTCCTTCATTTTTGTGTTCATGAAGTGGATTAAATATTTAAACTCATCTTCTTTTGACGTGTTTATAAACACTATGTGGAATTCCTATGTTTTGATAATTCTAGACTTAGTAGTATTCACAAACACTATTAGCATCAATTTGCAAGTTTGGCCCTTTGTGATGAATGGACGTCCGTTGTAAGATTCGTTATCTGTCCATCTCTGTCATACAGAACGATTGAGCCTATCATACTGATCAACAATCTCATCATTGTGTCTGCCTTCTACTGTTGATGCTCGATATGTGCTTGATTCAAAAGAATACTTGTAACAAGTGCAATAGACATGCAGGAAGAAGACTGCCAACAACATGCGGATAGCTACAGTCGAAATGAACTAAAGAAACTAGCCTTATGTGGGAAAGTCAATACCGCATAGAAACAAACTATGCCTACCTCCTCCAAAGATCATTTGCAGCATTCGACTTATTGCACGTTATGGTGTCACAAAGGAGGGGTGTAGATGGAGCTCTCATATGGATGAATACACATGAGAGCTTGAAAATAGAAATACAAAGCTGCAACACTAGATGTGTTTGCTAGGAAAGGGTTCTATTTCCACAACAAGGGGGTAGATAGCCTACTTCCAAGTTCCAACTAGTTCTTGAGCCTTCACTGGACTGCTTCTGTTGTCTACTCGGACATCAAGTTCTTGATGCGTCAAAGAATTATCTAGCGCCCCTAATATTTGCCTTATACCTCCATCTGGCTCAGCTTCACATGACTCTGACAAGTCTGAGATAACCTTCTAAAATTAGATATGGTATCAATAACACCCGTGGCTTGATTCAACGAATTTACACCTCCTGAAGGAATTCGGCACCTTGCACAAGTGCATTTAATTTCTTCAAAATCGCACTAAACTGATTTTTTTTTTTGAGAGAGAGAGAATAGAAAATTTAAAATTGATGCAAGTCAAAAACAAGATACAAAGGACCTTCCAAAAGGAAGGGCAAAACCCCCGGGTCTTTACATCATAGATCCTTCAATATGTAGCTTGATAAAGCCGGACATAATGACTCTATTTGAAGAATGGGCTTGGAGCATTTTGGATCTCCATAGGTTACAAGGGTACTTTTTGAAGATCAGAAAAGGGCTATCATCAATCGATGGGGCACAGCTGGAAAATCGCACTAAACTGATTGCATCACGTGTTCATAGCCATAGCATTTGATGCTTTTATTGGCCAACTCTTCTGAGGCGGCCAATTCTTCTATGACGCACATAGAGAGAAGACAAGAGCCAATGCATTCTCTGGCAATAGAAACAACACTGCACGTTTAGAGTTTTTCTTTTTTTTTGAGACAACACAGAAAGAGATAAATTAAAAGAAAAGACGAGAATACAAGACCCGAGAGATGGGTGGAATTACAAGATGTTTTTGAGGAACATCAATAGGCTTAATCTGCTAGCAGAGTACGTAGAGAAAAATCTATTTTTCCACTTCCAAAAGTTCCATCTTTAGTGCAACTTATCATCCAAACTTAGTACCTCTTTAATTATTTCGTTTTTTTTCGTAGAGTATTGACTATAAAAATTGCCATGTTTCACATCATTGCTTATGTCAAAGTGATTTGATCACGTGTATGCATTCTCTGCCATCCACATAGAAGAAGATAATATTTCTATCATTCTCGTGTGATATACAAAACACGTAAGGTGCTTGAAGAATCCAAGGGGGTCACATAATTAACATATATTTTAACCTTGGGAAACCCACTCCACTTGTAATGGCCATTGTGGAATTTCTTTCTAAGTGATCTTCTAATCCTTACACAATACCTCTATCAATTGAGACGCTCTCTTAACTCCTATGTAATTCCTTAAAGGGATTTACTCCTCAATTGGTATCATTTAGTAACTCTTCCAAGGGTTTCCACTTGAACTTTGCTAGCCCATAAATTGTATTCCTCAAGGTACTTGATCATTATATTTTGCACCCAAGTTGGCTTTACTTATTGTAATCACCAAAACATCTCATTTGGCACTAAGTACCCCTCATTGTACATCAAGAAGATAAGAAAGAAGTATCTTTTATGTGTACCTTTGTGGGTTAGAGGCTAGTCTAAGCCCACCTAAAAAGTTTCTTAAGTTCCCAATCCTACTCTAAGGCTCTCGTCATGTGCAAAGGGCTATTTTAAGCCCCTCTCTTGCATCGACTCGTCTCATTTCTCCAAAGTGTCCAACATGTAGGGCTATTCTAAACCCCTGATGCAAAGCTTTTCAATTTCTTTCCAAAGTTTGCACTTATTTGCAAGTAATTTTTTTGCACACAAGTATCTTTGAGAGAGTTTTTTAAAACACTTGACACTTTACTCTTACCAAGAACAAACTCACCTCTTTACAAGTTCAAGTTCACTCAAACTTTGTAATGTCAAAGAGTGAATCTAGCGCCTCCTCTATGGCTAATTTTTTACCCTCATTCACACCAAAGATTCAATGGGCAAAAATATAATCTTTGGAAAGATATAATGAGATCATATTTTTAAACCAGTCTCCTTCACGATGTAGTCGAACCTGAACCCAATAAGGCTAGCAACCTAGAATCTTGGAATATCTAGAATGTTAAAGATAAAAAGACATCAGGCCAACTTCTACTAGTCTATGATGAGCTGACCAAAGGGCACATCATGGCATGTAAAACATCCAAAAAATCCTAGGACACTTTAGCAGTCTTATAAGAGGATAAAACACCCTTAAAGATATATGCTTTAGAAGCAGAATTCCATAATCTAACTATTAGGCCGCAAGATACAATCACAAAAGTCATCGCTCAGTTTGAATACTACCAACGAAAGCTAGCACTTTATGACCGGCAAATTTCTAGTGAAGATATGGCCATCAAGCTACTTAACAAACTACCTAGTTCGTATAAAAACCTTTGTAACAACCTTGTACAATCGAGGGCAAGTTCTCACTTGGGAAGAAGTCTGCCCTCTTTTGCTCCTTCATGACTCACGAGCTAAGTCGACCTCCTCCCAAGAGACTACAATGAAGGCCAAAGGACCCTTTAATAAAGGCAAAAATAATATTCATCATATGAGCAATGGACCCAATTCAGAATTGACTACTTCCCCCAAGAAGTATACTTTTAACTTCTATGGAAAAACGAGTTATTTACAGAAATTCTGCTATAAGAAGAAACAAACCTCGAAGGCTTCTAGTTCCAAGAAATCATCCAAACCTTTGCAACACAGGTCACATTGCTCTAGCAAAGAACTCTTTATCTCTATCGAGGCAAATTCTCTATTTACATCTAACTCCCCTCACAAATGGATCTTTGACAGCAGAGCAACCTCGCATATGTGTAAAGATAAAGATTCTTTTCAAGAACTTGAAGAGCATACAGGTGAAGTGTACCTTGGAAATAACAAAAGTCTACCTATTGAAGGGAGGTAAAAAGTGTAGATCACCAATACTCAAGGGGAATGCAAATCACTTTCAAATGTGCTATTTGTTCCCAATTTATGCATAAACTTGTTGTCAATAAAAGCAATTACCGATCATAATAAATATGTGTTGTTTGATAACACCTTTGTCAAAGTCATTGACCCTCATACGAAAGACATAATTGCCCAAGGCGTTGAAGGGAAGGGCTTATATAAATTATTTTGTTTTCTATCCAAGGAATCACTATCTAGTTTGTGGCACCAAAGATATGGCCACACCTCCTACTTACCAGGAATTACCTCCTCACATATAGTGAAAGGATTGCCTAAGCTTGGGCAACTAAATGATGTCTATCAGGCTTGCACTCAAGGCAATCAACACAGGGCTCCCGTTCCAAAGGAAGCATCAACAAGAGCTAGGAACCCCTTAGCCCTTATCCACATGGATCTTTGTGGATCTATGAACACCCTGTCTCTCAGTGGATCACTCTACTTCTTTCTTTTAGTAGATGACCACTCCCGCTACATTTGGGTGTATTTCTTGAAATTAAAGACAGATACTTTTACTAAGTTTCGTGAATGGATCACCCAAGTGGAGAATGAAGCTTCCAAATCCGTTAAGACCATCCAATCAGATGGAGATGGTGAATTCATAAATCAGAACTTTGACAACTTCCTCAAACAAAAAGGAATCAAATGACAAGTTACTCAACTGCACACTCCATTCCGAAATGGAGTAGCTGAGAGAAAGATTCGAAGTGTGATGAAAATGACAAGAACTATGCTTCATAACAAAGACTTACCCTACAAGTTTTGGGCATAAGTAGTGCATACTCTTGTTCACATCCTTAATCAAGGCTTCACCAGTGCATTGCACAACAAGACACCATTTGAAGCATACTATGAAAGAAAGCCTAATGTGCATTAATTTCAAGTATTTGGCAGTGAAGCATTTGTCCATGTGCCAAAAGAAGATTGCAACAAGTTGCAATCCAAGTCTAAGAAGCACATCTTCATAGGGTATAGTGAGCAATCAAAAGCATATCACTTATACAATCTCAAGAACCACTCCATCACAATTTCAAAAGATGTTATCTTTAATGAAGCTTCAAGATACTCAATCAAAGATCCAAACACAAGTCTAAGTCCACCCATCTCCACTTCAGAGGGGGACACAGTCTTTTCAAAGCAAACATCAAAAACAAGTACTTCAAGATAACCGAGAAGATCTCAAAGACTTATTGACAAGAGACAATGAGAACAAAGCCATTATGTCAATTATGCCTTGCTGCATCAGATTCAACAAATCCCATAACCTTCTAACTACAAAGAAGCTCAACAACAATCTGAGTGGGAAGAAGCTATGCAAGTAGAAATAGATGTGATAGATAAGAAAAAGACTTGTACTCTTGTACCTAAGCCCACACATCATCAAGTCATAGGAGTTAAGTGGCTCTATAAAGTTAAGTACAAATCGGATGGAACATTAGATAAGTACAAAGCAAGGTTGGTAGCTAAAGGATACAAGCAACAACATGGCATTGATTATGAAGAAACTTTTGCTCCTATTGCAAGATTCGCAACCATAAGAATCATCTTAGTTCTCGTTTTAAGTGGCCCATTTACTAGCTGGACATCAAGAGTGCATTCGTCAATGGAGATCTTCAAGAAGAAGTATATGTTGAACAACCTGAAGGATTCAAGATCAAAAGAAAGGAAGACCAAGTATACAAACTTCACAAAGAACTTTAAGGACTCAAGAAAGCTCCCAGGGCCTGGTATGAAAAGATTCAAAAGTTCTTTGAAGGTAAAGGATTTTACAGAAGCAATGTTGATGCTAACCTCTACATCTATCAAAAGGAGTTCTTAGCTTCCCTCATCATCCTCTATGTAGATGACTTGATCTTGACAGGCTCATATGAAGAGTGCATCCAATTCATCATTACACAGTTTCACCGTGAGTACTCTATGACAGATCTTGGACCACTTCACTACTTCTTGGGTATGGAAGTTTGGCAAACAAAAGAAGGCATATTCCTATCACAGAAGAAGTATTCCTCTGATCTTCTTTCCAAATATAACATGGACCATTGTCACTCAATATCTACACCACTTGATCCAAATATCAAGCTCACACTAGAGGATTCATCATCACTTGTGGATGTGCATGCTTATTGACAACTTGTTGCCTCATTACTCTACCTTGCAAACACTCGACCAGATATTGCTTATGCAGTTGGTATACTCAGTCAATTTGCATATCAGCCTCGTCATACTCATTGGGATGTTGTTCAGAGACTACTTTGATACCTTGTCCTCATGCAACATCATGGTCTTTGGTACAGAGGGGGCATCGAACTCGCAAGATATTCAGATTCAGATTGGGCTACTAATCCTTATTCTCGACGATCCACTTTCAGGTATATATTCTTGCTTGGCTCAAGACCTATCTCTTGAGCAAGTAAGAAGCAGCCTATAGTTGCTCTATCATCCATCAAGGCCGAGTACCGAGCATCCAGCTTCGTAGCATGTGAGGCCATCTGGCTTCGACGTTTATTATCTGACATTGGTGTTTTGTAGGTTACTCTGACACGCATCCACACAGACAGCAAGTTAGCCTTGGCCATTGCCAAGAATCCAGAATTCCACGCTTGGACGAAGCACATCGAGATCCCGTAACACTTCATCTACGAGAAGCTCGTGTCTCAGGAAATTGCTCTGGAGCAATGTATCACTCAGGAGAACCTGGCAGGCATGTTCATGAAGGCTCTACTTCTAGTTTTGCTCCACCACTAGTGGACCTCTATAGCATTGAACCGCTCCAAAATGGAATTACAGAGGGGATATTGATGACATAATTGCTCCTATATCATCTACATTTGTATCTGCATGAGTGCATCTCCATTTTGTACCTAAGAGACACTCCATTTCTATTTTATTTCCATTTTATATTGTATTTCCTTTGTATTTCGGTACCTTGCCATTTGCTTCTACCAGTTGTATTCATTCTCCTTTCAGGGAAATTATCCCACATAAGATGTACTTTGGAGAGCCGCTCCCAAAACTATATAAGGAGGGCCTCTCCCCCCATTTGTACTTGGTTAGAAGCTTGAGGAGCCTACTCCATGCTCTTGACAAGCTCATTTCTAATCCACATGAGTTTACCCATATCATGATCTACTCATTTTGAGTCTCACACACTCTTTCTTTTGTGAGTACACTCTTCTTTTCAGTTTTCTTCCGTGTGTGGACTCTCTACAATAATGCCTTCTTTAGCTTACATACCTTGTTCTCTAAATGGGGAACCTCAAAGGCTAGTGGGTGAGACACATATACATCCTCCTTGAGGTTGCATTCAAGAACGCTGATTTGACATCCATGTCATAGATTGGCCATCATTTATACGCAGTCAGAGCTAGTACTACTCGAATAGTAGTCATCCTTTCAATCGGGGCAAATGACTCACAAAACTCAATCCATTTAAACTTGTGAGTAGTCCTATGCAACAAGTCTTGCCTTGTACTTATCCAAAAGACCATCAGCCTTGTACTTTAGCTTCTAGACCTACTTAGTGCTAGTGACTTTGTGCTTCGGGAGCCAATCCACTAGCTCCCACGTTCCATTCTTCATGATATTTTCGTATTCTATTGCATGGAAGCCCTTCAATTTGGATCATGAGTGCCCTCTTCCACATTGGATGGTTCCTTTTTCTTGTTCTTGAATGTGCTCATCATCAGGACTCTATTTACAATATGGGTGCTTGCCCTTCTCTGATCCTCTATTCTTTGTGATTGCCTTGGTCCATCTGCAACCTATTTTAGTGACTATGGGGTGGGGTTTGCAGAATCACTCAACATGGAAATGGCTTTTCCACTTGGTTGATGGAAGGTTAATAACTTTGACTCATCATCTAAAGATGATGCTTCCTTCTCTTGTGTAGAAGGGATAGCTCTTAGGCCAGGTTCATAGTGGATTGCCCCTTCGCCTAATGATAAGTGGGAGCTCTCTCTTCCTCCTCCACTGAATGTGGATGCTCCTTAAACACCACATCGTGACTCGCCATGATCTTCTTACCCTCATGGTCATAAAGCTTTTAAGCTTTCTTATCTTCAAAGTACCCTAAGAAGATACATTTGATGCTTTTTGGTTGAAGCTTGTTTCTCTCCCTATATGGAACATGTGCATAACATTCACTTCCAAATACTTTGAAATGAAAAAGAGGTGGCTTTTTACTAGTATAGGCCTCTTGTGGAGTCTTTCCATCAAGCGTCTAGGTGTAACTTCGATTTAAAATGTAGACAGTAGTGTTGACAGCCTCTGGCCAAAATTGATTTGGCAAACCTTTTCCCTTCAACATGCACCTTGCTATCTCCATGATGGTTTGATTCCAACAATTTGCAACACCATTTTTTTGAGGGATATGTGCCAGTGTGAGTTGATGCTTGATTCCTTTACTCTTGCAGAAATCTTCAAACTCTGTTGATGTAAACTCACCATCACCATCTTTCTTGAATTTCTTCATCTTCTTCCCTGTTTCAATTTCAACAAGCTGAAGCCATTCTTTAAACTTACCAAAAGCTTGAGCCTTATCATGAAGGAAGTACACCCACATCTTCTTGCTATAGTCATCAACGAGTAACATGAAGTAGAAAGATCTTCCCACGGTCTGTGTAGGCATTTTTTCACACAAGTCAACATGCACCAACTCTAGAGGATAGTTTGCTATGTTTTTGCTTTCTTATGCAAACGCCTCTCTCTGTTGCTTGCCCATCATGCAAGCTTCCCATGGTTCCTTCATCTCTGCAATTGATTGTAGGAACGCAATCATACCCCTGCAATGCATCTCCTTTAGTACATGGTATTCGATATGTTCAAATCTCTCATGACATAGCTTACTTGTGCCCACACTTGCAGTGGCTATGAGTAGAGATAACTCATACAAGTTATTCCTCCTTATGTCAATCCCAACAACATTGTTACTATTCATAATCTTAGCTCTTGCTTTATTGAAAGATACTTCGTGACCTTGATCAATTATAGAAGCTACTAGAAGCAGATTTCTTTTGATTTGTGGAACATACAACACATTTGAAAGCTTTCTGATATCCCCATTAGGGTTAATGAAAGAAACCATACCTTCACCCTCTATAGGACATCTTGAATTATTTCCTACCTTTATTGTGATCGGTTCCTTTAAAGGTTGTAAGGAACTGTAAAGATCTTTTTTGCTTGTCATGTGACTGTTGGAGCAAGTCTATGACAAGCCTAAGTATTGGCTTGAGTCTCACAAAGTCTTAGAAGAAGTTTTAAAAAGAAGACTATGTAAAGTTCACTTGTGAACTACCTCTTGTAACTTTTGAAGAGTTTACTTAATGTAAAAGTAAGAGAATCTTAAGTGGTTGAGTCCACTTGATCAAGAATGGAAAGAGGAGCCACGAATTCGTGATTTGTGGTAGGTAGAGAATCAAATCAATCATTGATTGATTGGAGAGTGATTGAGGGAAGTTAGCCTCCCAAACTCAACTATAAATAGATGGCAGTTTTAGTCGTGGTTAGAGAGACTATGTGAAGACCTCCAAGAGCTGAGCTTTATGCCATATCAAGGTGTGATTACAAGGCACACATATGTATCAATAAGTCATTGTATTGTACAAGAAATATACTTTCATTTTCATGATTATTTGGTTTCATCTTTCCATGTTCTTGTGAACTGTACTACTCACTACCATTAATCTCAGTTTTCTCAGTCAGCTTGCAGAGATGTTTTCTCTGAGCTTGGTGCATCATTTTCAGTGATTTAACTTGGTAAAGTTAGCTCTATAAGTCTACTATATGCTCATAAATTTTCATGTCATTTGGATGTTGAAATCTTCAGTTATGTTCATTTGAAGTCAACAGGGTCTGTTCATCTTCACTTCTCTGTCAGGTACCCGACTTTTTGACTCATCTTGTCAGAGCCATTTCTCAGTGGTTACTTATCCAAATTCAGTGATTTAAAGCTTGTTGGGTTCAGCTTACTGTCTAGTATAACCATACAAATTTTCATAATAATTGGATTTCTACATTTTCAGTTATGTGGATTTTTCTGCTCACTGGTCTATTTCTGTAGCAGCCCGTGAAAATCGGGATGATGTCATCTCTTGTTAAAACTCATTCTCAGTGTGTGGTTCATTATTTTTGATGAGATTACTCTTGAAAGTTAGCTCTTTAAGTTGCCTAGACTTCCCCAAGAGGAATTGAGCTAATTGCTGCTGTGCTCAGAGAATTATGTAAAACACTGGACAGGTGTATGAACCAAGAATAGCAAGTTTTCTTCTCTGAGCTAACTCCAACTTATCTGTTTTGATCTATCTTTTTGAGAGTGATCTTCCAAGGTACATAGGGTGTCTAATACATCCATTGGCAAGCTAAAAGGGCCCACCCTATACTCCTGGAGTTCATTTGGCTGGTGTAGATCAAGGATTTTGCAACACCTCTTCATCTTCAAGCACATACCTATCCATCTCTTCACAGTGACAAGAGGCACCACTCCCCAACACCCATGAGTCATTTGTTCTTGAATCTTCAGTGAAGAAGCATACCTCTATCGTAACAAATAACTCAAGCTCTGTTTCTGCAATTTTGGAATACTCCTTGCCCTTGACACCTTTTGAAGAGCCATTCTTCTCTTTTGCCTTCTTGATGCGACAGTCTTGAATTCTATGGCCTTTCTTCTTGCAGTGAAAACACTCTCCCGTGAAATTCTTTTTTTCGCTCTTCTTTTTGTCCCCATCTTTTGAAGAGTCTGTGTTGCTTCCTTTGGCATTTGTTGTGAATGCGGCATCTCCTTTGCTTCTTCCACTCCTTGAATTGAGGCGTAGCTCCTCCTCCATGAGTAAGGCACTGAATTTTTCAAACATTCGAGGTTGAGGTCTGATTTGAGTATTAAGAGCACTTGCCAAATCATCAAACTTTGGCAGACAGATTCGAAGACAACACCGAGCCAACTAGCTCACTTTGAGTTTTGTACACCTGCTCCTTTCTCCAAGTTATGAATCCGTGTCTGATTACAAGTTTCATATTGATTTCTCAATATGTTCCATGCTTCACAAGCCTTGGTAGTATGTTGAATGAGAGTCAAAACACTATTAGTAGTACTTGTAATTAGAGCAAAAACTGCATAAGCATTTCTACGTTTCCAGGCACATAGAAGATCAGCATAAGGAGGAATCATTGGACCAGGATTATTTAGATCAAGTGTTTCTTGGAGCTCATGATTAATCCCAAAAACAGTCTCCAAAAGCTCATATGAATTAAGGATAGAAGCGATTTCAAACTTCACAAGGTGTAATTCTTACCATCAAGCTTACCTTCCCTGAAGGTTGGTGGTTGTATCCGCAACATTGGGATGATCGGCATCAATGTTGATCTTTCATGTGCTCCACCTACTCCTATTGACGAACAACCTTAATTCCTAGTCGTAGATGATGATACGCCACTTGACATCTTCTCTCTTTTGTCGTTGAAGCCTCTTCAACTTCTAAATTTTTGCTTTTGCACCACTCAGAGCCTCCTGAGCGTTTATACCATGTAAGAAATAATAGCAGAGCATAATAGACCAGTAGACATAGTTGAGAAAATAATGCAAACAAAGAGAAACATAGGCTGAGAGAGAGAGAGAGAGAACTCAAATTCTCAAATTGCCAAGAGTAATGCAGCTACAAAGATGGTGTTTCCCACCCATGCACTCCCAACATGGAGCTTAGATGGAAATCTAAACAGACTCTAGATGAAGGGCTTACTAGTGTGTAATGCTATGTAAAGCTACACATGGCCCATGCTTGTGTAGATTTTACAAGGGGAGATACAAAATAGTCGACAAAATATACAATCTGACAATATCTCCATGACCAAAAGTCCTACCGTCTAGGCCCCTCGAACCCCACAGAAGGGGGCAAGCCCCCCTTTGCACTCCCCCCATTAAGATTCTATGGAAAAACCGCACGGCACCACAAAGCCTTTATTTTCGCCTTGAATGGCAACCCAATGGCCGAGAAGTTTATGCCCTACCTAATCCAATGGCTTGGCTCACAAAGATCATCTATTACCATCAACGATCACACGTACCTCATCTAGTTAGGGTTCCACAAATGTCCATTTCTCACAATGGCTTCTCCTCATAACGGGAGCCTTACAACTTAGAGCACCATGAATCATTTGTGATCACTTGAGGGTGGGGGCCTTACAACTTAGAGCACCATGGATCATTTGTGATCACTTGAGGATGGAGTATTGAGTATATCTAACAAAAACCTTGCACACAAAGTAACTCTCTACCGTCGCCTTCTTGTATCTCAAAGTCAATGGATTGTATCGTTCTAGCCAAGTACAATAATATAATAAGCATAAATGCTATCAACACATGAACATTGTATCAACAAAAATTTCTCTTTGAACTGCCATACACCCCTCATACATGGATGACAAATGATACACATGAATTATGACATTTCTTCATCCTCGTTAAATTATCACCCATGTATTTTAGGATCACCTATCATTAATTTAGAATGGGGCTCTAATGAAAAGTATGCATCACTCTTCATGCAACCCAAGCCTTCACTACGGCTATGAGATGCTCATTCACATACCCAATGAACTTTTCAGATAGCAGTCATCCTCTATCAGTGAACCTTTTTTCTTACCTCCAACTACTATGACATTTTATTGCTTTACTCAACTTTTCTAATGTGAGTGTTTCTCTACACTACCTCTATATACTTCTTCTAGGAAGCTTCCATCTCAAGTTCAGCCTATCAGATACTCCACCTTAAAGTCCTCAACCATTGTGATTTCTCCTCTTTTGTAACATATAGTTTGTCTACATCCATTAAAACAACCTGAAGCTCAAATTGCTGAGTATCATTTTCCTCATTGATTGTTCTCATTTCATCTTCCAAGGCTTCTTATTTCCCCTTCCAGAAATCATTCACTAATTCTTAGACTTGAGCACTTTCTTCCTCACATGTTTCTTTGAAAAACTTGTTTTCCACTTCTAGTTAGAGATAGCCATATCTTGCATCAAGGTTAAGTGCTCGTTGCTTTGTTGTTTACTAGCTTTGCATCATGTAGATCTTATAGCACAAAGGTATTATTTTCTCAACATTTTCCTCACCTCTTGCTTTGTTTACTTGATCAAACTTGCAACATAATAATAGAATGACTGGATCCCCTTTTTGCTTCTTTATCCCGAGTGTAGCACCTTTGATGAACCCTGAGACCATCTCAATTGTCCAACGTGGTCAACTAGAACATGACATCTTTGAATCCTATCTAAATCTTCTTTGGGGAGGAGGCGGGAAGCAAAAGAATGCCCAAAGAAGTTTTGGTGATTGATAAGAGAAAATTGTTAGGGTGCAAAGTGACAAAATATGTAGGCTTTGATCAAAATGGCTAATAATTGCTACCAAGAAAAAAGATTTGATGTATAAGGAAAATGGCACCCTTCCCATAAAAGGTGTGCAAATAAGAAGGTTGCAATCAAATTACCCCTTCTAATATAAAAAGGTAGGATTGTCAGCAAAGAATCAGATGTCTATTGAGGTGCCTGCAGCTCAAAAGACACCTTATTTCTGACTCTCAAAATGTGCTACATATTTGGAATGGAGAACCTCATGGTTTAATGTACATGGATACTAATGTACACAATCCATTATAAACAAACAAAAAGCACGATCTATTTAATCTTCAATCTTAATTTTGAAATGTTTTGAGGTACTTTGAAGATATTTTGTTTTACAGGTTCTATAAAATAGATAACATTAAATCAGACTAGGATACTTGATCCTAACACAATATATGATAGAAAAATGCAGCTACAATACCAGCACTAAGGATACAGAGCTTCATCTTCCTTTTACCACTTACAGACTTCCTAAAAGCATACACGTTCACAAAAGGCACATCTTGCTGAAATAAATGAAAGAAGAGATGCTAGACACTTTTCCTTGAATAATTGGCATCCTTCGCAAGCAACAGACCATTCACCCAGACAACGACACAACATGTACTAAAATGTGGACTCAAAAAGTCTGGTCAACAGAGCAAGGTTAGACACACAGAAAAAGACTACAAGAGCATGTTCATATATTGAAAAACAGAATTTACAGTACAAGGTGATGCATGGGCTCACAATGAACCCACATTCGACATGGAACCCGCTTGCCAATTCCAGCTACAGCTCAATGGCATTCAGATTCATGCCAAGCTTTTCTTGCCACTGAATTTTGATGTTTTTAAGACCAAACTCCATCTTTTCTAATATGTCTTATATGCCCAAGCATGCTCAGCAAGGTATGCCTTCACAGCTTCTTTAATTGCAAGATTTGTGATCAGCTCATGAGCCTGCAGTGGTGCCCTTGTCAGGGGATCAAACTTGCCTACCTGCCCAACAATATGCATTAGAAAAATAAATTTGTGGGTGAAATGGTGAACTATATCAATTGGGCATATAACTGGCAAGAATAGAGAGGAGAACCTTTTCCAGATGATCCAAAAGTATTGCTCTTTCATATGTGATGCCACTAGGTGTGATTACAGGATCGCGATACAAGTCCATGGTAATCTTACAGCACAAGAACTCGGGCACCTACATAAGTGAGTGATGAAGAATATTGTCATGAAATTTTACCCTCTTTGTCTATTCTCAAAAATACTGCTTACCTCAGTTGGCTTATAATATTCTGCTGCCTTATCAAAAACATCATCCAAAGTTTGCTTTTTCTCCACAAATGAACTCTTTAACTTTGAAACTTCAAATGTTGTTTTATCAATTTCCAGGAAGTCTGAAGAATTGATATCTATCATTTCATCTTCAATGTTTTCATACAGAGCACCACAAGATTGTGCCTTGTTATTGCTACCTAACCTGAATAAAGAATTCTTGTAATCTTCACGCAGAGCATTCTCACAGAATTCTCTGCATAACAAAAGTACTAGCATGAGGTAATTCATAATGATCCTATCATTGAATTTTCCCCTTTTTTTTATTCTTGAAGCTTCAAATCTGTCATCACCTTAATGCTTTCTGTTTCTGCTGTTGTGGTAAAGCAACTTTCTCCCATTCAGCATACTTGGCTTTGCCAACCTCCGACCATATAACCTCTACCATGTCACTTGTCCCACCTCTGCTGAGATCCAATGCCTAGGAACAAAGAAAGGAAAAGCATTCAAGATTATATGGAAAAATCCCACACACACACACACACTAGTGTGGGGATGTCTCTACATGTGTTCGACTCTCAAGCATGTGTGCATACGTACACGTGTGTGTGTGTGTGTGTGTGTGTGTGTGTGTGTGTGTGTGTGTGTGTGTGTGTGTGTGTGTGTGTGTGTGTGTGTGTGTGTGTGTGTGTGTGTGTGTGTGTGTGTGTGTGTGTGTGTGTGTGTGTGTGTGTGTGTGTGTGTGTGTGGTGCGGTGCTAAGATTCGATTTGGACCATGTTTGAGTGAAGCTCATTTTATTTATACAATAAAAATGTGTGTGTGTGTGTGTGTGTGTGTGTGTGTGTGTGTGTGTGTGTGTGTGTGTGTGTGCGCGTGCGTGCGTGCGTGCGTGCGTGCGTGCGTGTGTGTGTGTGTGTGTGTGTGTGTGCACGCATGTATGTATGTGTATATGTATGTACGCATGCATGTATAAGATAGCAAATATTTACGCACTACATACTTGCATTTAGCCATTTACACATGAAAAACATTACCACAAAAGATGTTACCATATGAACATTGGTTGTCTGCTATCAATGTTAACAATGCACATGCCTCAAATGGAAGCTGGAAATTAGAAGCTAGAACATAATACAAAATGGATATTTCATCCACCATACAAGGAAGTTTGACACACACTATTTTGAAAAAAGCAATATTCGTATGAAATCATGAACAATGATGCCATTACAACCAGGATGTATTCTCTTGCTATAAAATGGTGCTACAGTAGGACGGAACATCAACTTGACCCAATTGACATGCTTGTGTGGACATCAACCTTTGATCAATGCTCTCTTAACTCCATGTGAGGCACACTACATATATCCTCTTGCTTACCTTTGATAATCTAGACCTCTTTCATGGTCCCACTTGAGAATAGAGGGTGGAAAGTGATGACCTACCGATGAAACCTGAATCGAAAAAATATACTGTCCTCATGCAGCTACCCTAGCGAAGGGCAGTATTACATGTTGCTGCTCATGAAAGACGCCCTCCACGGTGTAAGCAAAGGCCCAAGGATAAAGTTTAGCTCTAGTACACATCAGTGCACTTTTATTGGTGATGACGTATAAATGAGCATAATTTGTGACTGTAATACATGTTGAAAGAGAATAAGCGAACACAAAAGTTGGGTGGGCATGAATTGGTACAACCGTAGTGCTATTGTAAGTTCTAGAAGAGAAAGAAAATCTGTGCATGTGTCATGGACACAACATACGATTTAAAAACTTGATATATCAAAATTCCCTTCGTATGCACATGGAGACAAGTTATCATCTGAACACATAGTATTGATGTCCTGAAGCGCTATAGAATGAAAATAGAAACCCTGTGAAGTCCATGATAATGAGGCAAGAAAGAAGAGTAAATATATGCGCAGGAAGTTCTCTCAAAGAGCTACAGTAGGTCTTTGGAGCCTTTTGGCTTTAACCCTAACAATCCTGTGGTCCTGTAAAATGCATTTTTTAATTGGACATGATGCACTAATGTGAGGAAAATACATCGCCATGGTAAAAGAATATCTGATTCGAAAATAGAACCAATGTTTCACTGAAATAAGTCAACTGGCATTGTCCATGTTCACCATGCCATTCAAGCCATACTGGCAATGTCCATGTTCACCATGCCATTCAAGCCATTTAATAGAAAAACAACAAAGACTCAAAATAGAGAGTTCATAATTCTTCTGAACGCTCATCTTTTGAACCTTTGTTCCTGCTCTTCAAACAGTTCTACACACATACATGCAATACCTTTTCCAGCTGTTTGATGGCCTCACTAAATTCATTCTTTTCCAGTAATGCGATCCCTAACATGTAGCGAGCCTAAAAAGTAAAACAAAAATGAATCGATCAACACATAAACAACTGTCAGAATCAATCCACATCAAGCAAAAGCCCACCTTCACATCAATAAAACAGACAAAATATAGCATATGCTACGTTAGAATGAACATAAAGAAATAGAGTGGAGGAAGAGAGAGAGAGGGAAAGAGAGAGAGAGAGAGAGAGAGAGAGAGAGAGAAGAATAATCAATGGACAGAGAGGTATGACAGAATCAAAGCTCAGGAGGAGAGGGGCAAATTCCTGTATAAAATTCATCCTTGCATCACCAAATATTTTCAGCATACAGAAGTAGAAATCAATCATGGACACTTTTAATTTTATCATCTTTGTAGCCCAACAATTCTTTTCCTCTGGAGTACGCCTTGGACTCTTCCAGATTTCATCCTTTTCTGTATGTCTCAAACTCTTCCAGAATTCATTTTTGTCTTTTATTTGGGGATGCTCTCAGATATACAAAAGTGGTCTTTGAACCCAAGATAAATAATGCAATCCAAATCTAAAATATACTGTGTTGAATTCATTCAAATGTGCAATCATAGTACTTTTCTTCATCTGAAGGTCCATTAACTTGTACATTACACTTTGCCAGACAAAGTCTCCATACTGTGCAAGCAAAAATTTCTGCAGATATGTTCATTTACTGCAGTACATTCACATTGGGTTATATTTAGAGTATTTTCGAGTATGTCAAGTTGAATTGGTGTGCCGATTTTCAAGTTGAACATAATTTGGCTTCAAGATGATTTCTAAACATCATGCCCAGTTTAAACCAAAAGTTAACTTTGTGAAGCGTTTACCTTACCTAATTCAGGTAATAAATTCAACTGGTTTGAAATAAAGAAATAGCTCCTTTATGACCACGAGAAAAAATTTTCTTTCCATTATGCATTGTCTAAAATGGTCATTAAAGAGGATCCTTATCCTGATAAATCAATTGTGCACATCATTCGTTCAAGTGCTAAGCAGTCAACAGTGAAAAGTGATCAGCAATTTTAAACACAGAAAATTAGTAAACATGCAACATTTTTATCCTAGAGGTATGAAATGACTCATAATCGGCTGAATAGATGATTAACCTAAAGAGATGTTGCACACAAAACCTACACCATTACATTATTGTCAGCAGAGGGCACCTCTGCATGCTTTTGTGTGCCAAGCATGTACTTTTGTGCATCCAACTGCATGTTTCCTATGTGTCCCCTTTCCTTCAAGGGCAAAGAACAATAGATCTCAACGTGGGTTCAAATTGTTTCATGACCATTGGTTGTGAATGGTCACTGATTGGCAATCTGCTATATAATTTCCTGTCATGCATTCCTATTTGTCCACTTTAGCATCCATTGTATGTGGTTATACTTTGCCTAGGCAGAGTTATCCAACAGCAGATTGTTTGTTTTCTATGGACTAGAAGGCCCATGCTTACTGCTTAATGAAGAGGATGAGAAGCAAGGTGAGAAGTAAGAAGTTTTCAAAAGGCAAAAAAGTCAAAACAGTGAAACTCAAGGACAACCAAGTATGCAAAGCCAGTTTTTAAGAAATCAGAAGCACTAGTCATACTTGCCGCACCGAAGCAGCCAATCTGCCTGATTCATTGAAAAGGAACTCATGTTACAACGACCCACTAGTAGAGCCCTAAAAACCATACTAATTCACTAGCTCACGATCGCACCAGTATCCACCACAATGGCTTATAATGTTGCTAATCAATGAATGAGGTCCTCAGGAACAAAGGCCTAGTCTTTAGGATGCAGAGAATGTAGCCAACTCAACAACAAGACAATCATATGAGACAAACTTACATTGTACAGTAATAGCACAAGTTAAAGCTCCCTAACAGTTCTAGTTCATGAGCAAAAATCATAGCTTTGTTCCTAAGTGTGCAACCCAACACTTCTGTAACTTATCAGTTGCAACTTTTCCAGAATGGCCCCATCCTCGTAAAGAGAGTAGGATGAAAGAGTGAATGATAACATCTGATGAATGCACTTCTTCTCCTCTGATCAGAATGAATCCAGGCAAACCCCAAATTCACCCTAATACAACAATCATATAAACCAGAATGAATCCAGGCAAACCCCAAATTCACCCTCAAATGAAAGTGCAACTACAAGCTCACGTAGTCAGCCACAAGACTAAAGCCATCAGCTCCTCTGATAATGAATGTTAGATTTTGTTCACCGAAGCTCTTACATAGACGAAATAATGGAGCACAAGAGATAATATGTTCAAAAATCTAACCAACAAACCAGTTATATATTCGAAGAACTTTCATTTTCAAGTCTGAACCCCCTCTACAGGTGTTATTGCAGCTCAATACTCTCAATTTGAGTCGAGTGCAGGTATAACATTTGTGGGACGCACTATTTGCTGAAAGTTGAATTAAAGAAGATCATTCTTGCCTAAAGACTCCAAATTTCAAGTATGTGTCATTTGAATTGGGGCTTCTGCAGAATTTACCTCCCAAAAGTATCTTTGTTGCTTTATGTAAGCTTCTTGTGGCAAAACAACAACAAATTGTTTTAATTTGTAGCAAAACTTAGTTTTTTAATTTTCTACAGAAAATTTCAGAACTGTGCATTTGCGATTTTCTTTTTTCACATTTGGTCTATTTTACCTCCTCAACATCTAAAACACTTGAAATGGTAGTTTCTTCCTCATGAGTGAAGAGTCTTTTCAGGATTTAAAGGCTGGAAGGGCATGGTTTTGATTGATGGAAAGAGATAATCCAGGACAGCCTTTTCCTTAAATATTTTAAAAATGCCATAGAAAAAGTGAAAATTGAAGATACAATAGAAGAAGAATGGACCACTTTGAACAAGAAAGCCATCACATATATAAGATCAGTTGTATTGAACCCATAATGTGACCAAGAGATTTAAACCGTAAAAATCGTAAGATTTAAATCAAGATTTAATCGTTTAAATCATTAAGACCCAAAATAAAAATCGAGGTTTTAATCCACTCAGAGAGATTTTTATTTTTCTTCAAATGTATCCTCCTTTATGCCAGATGCTACTATGACAGCAGATCATGCCAAAGTTAATGATGCTTCAGTTAATATTCATGCACAAGATATGCAAATCACCAAGACGGATCTGATTGATGTCTTAGCTTACTCTGAATGATGCTTTGTCACAAACATGGATTGTGGATTCAAGTGCATCGTTCCATGTTACTCCTATTAAGGAGTATTCTACTACTTTTCATGTAGACAGCCACGGACATGTATATCTTGGGAATAACCAAGCTTGTTCTATTGAATGGCACAATGCATCTCACTATAGATGGCACGCCGCACTACTGAGCTGGTTTTGCATGATGTAAGGTACGTACCAAGCATCAAGAAAAGCCTTTTGTCTATTGGGCACAATTTAATGGATATGCATGAATATAGTACCCTCTTTGAGAAGGGGTCATGGAAGCGTTATCAAAGGCCCTAGGCTGATTGTTAAAGGTACTAAAAAAGATACACTTTATTGCTTGTATGGGGAAGCCTTGTTAGGCAAGTTTAATTCTCACATGGAATTATGGCATAGAAGGCTTGGCCGCACCAAAAGGGCCTTGACAAATTATGTAATCTTGACAGATTTGATGCGAAAGGTACAAAACTTGACTTTTGTAATGAATGTCCATATGATAAGCAAGTAAAGTATTCCTACTACTCTGGTGTCTCTTGTAAGTCTCATGCGCTTGATTTTGTTCACTCCGATGTTTGTAGCATGCCCATCAAATCTATGGGGAGTGCTCTTTACTTTGTTTCTTTTGTTGATGACTACTCTAGTAAGCTTTGGATTTATTGTTAAAATCTACAGATGAAGCCTTTGCTGCATTTAAGAAATTTCATGCATTTGTGACCACCCAAACAGGCAGAAAGCTGAAATGCTTACGTACTAATAATGGAGGTGAATTCACATGTGCTGAATTCAATACATTTTGTGAGAATCTTGGTATTAAGAGGGATCTAATAGTCCCATACAGCCCCTCTTCTAACAGTGTGTAACGGTGTGGCTGAAAGGTATAATAGAACTTTATGTGAGAGGGTGAGATGCATGCTGCCCACAGCTAATCTCCCACATGGATTTTGGGGAGGGACTTTGAAAATTGTAGTAAACATTTGCAACCGATCCCGTTGTGCAAACCTGCTTCATATGATCATCTACGTGTCTTTGGTTGTGATGCTTTTGTGCATGTAAGACCTGAGTTGAGGAACAAATTAGATGCAAAATCCATTGAAGGCACCTTCAAGGGATATGGTGATGAGGGTGAAACGGGTTATAGAATTTGGTTACCACGGTTCAAGAAGGTAATACGCAGCCAGGATGTTGTATTTAATGAGGCAAGGCTAGGCTGCTCAAAAACAATTGTGCCTCTAAAAGTGATAAAAAGGTCAAATTGCAGAATGTACAGCCACATGAAAAAACTGAAATTTTCCCTCATGATTCATAACAAGGCTAAAAAAGTAATAAGCCAATGGTTTTTGAGCCAGATGATGTTGGACAGCAAAATGAGGCTCTTGAAGGTTATATGTCGCCACCTAACAATGCTCAAAATAGGGTTGAACATGATAAACCGCAGCCCATTGACAGTGATGTTGACACTCCTAATGTAGACCCATTGCCAAAAAATATGGATCATTGGTTATGGAGGTCTACACGTCTAAGGAGGAATGTATAGAGATATGACCCCTCTTTGCATTATGTTATGCTATAGGATGAGGGTGAACCTCTTACCTACAAAGAGGCAAAGTCATGTGAGCAAAGAAGAAGTGGGAGCTTGCTATGCAAGAAGAAATGAAAGCTTTGAATGCTAATGATACTTAGGACTTGGTTGAGTTGCCCAAAGGTAGGAAGACTATTCCTAACAAGTGGGTATACAAAATCAAGACTGTTGATGGCAAACCCAAGTACAAGGTAAGGCAGGTTGCTAAG
Source organism: Ceratopteris richardii (assembly GCA_020310875.1). Lineage (NCBI taxonomy): Eukaryota > Viridiplantae > Streptophyta > Polypodiopsida > Polypodiales > Pteridaceae > Ceratopteris > Ceratopteris richardii. The sequence continues at coordinate 107,155,273 of CM035438.1, forward strand.
GGATATGCCCTAAAGGAGGGCATTGATTTCCAAGAAGTGTTCTCTCTGGGGGTTAAAATGACCACATTACGTGTGTTATTTGCTCTCATTGCTGCCTTGCATTTGGAGTTACTCCAAATGGATGCCATAACAGCCTTTTTGCATGGTGGTTTAGATGAAGAGTTGTACATGAAACAACTAGAAAGATATGACATTCCTAGAAAAGAGCATCTCGTATGCAAGCTGAAAAGGAGTTTATATGGGTTGAAACAGCCCCCAAACAATGGTATAAGAAGTTTGATCCACTTAAGCTCAAACATGGGTTCAAAAGAGGCCATATGGCAGCCGAATCATTCTTGTGCTGTATGTAGATGATATGCTGCTGGGTGGAAAGAAAAAGAGCACTCTAAATGCTCTAAAACAGCAGCTGAACTCTGCATTCTCAATGAAACACCTTGAGGAGTATGAGCATATGCTTGGTATGTGCATTGAAAAAGTGCTGGACAGATTTAATGTAGCTGATGCTAAGCCTCTTGGAGTGCCATTGCAGCTACATGTTAAGCTTTCCAAGGATGATTGTCCCAAAGATGATGATGCAGCCAACTACATGAAGAGTGTTCCATATGAATATGCTTGTGGTTCACTTATGTATGCAATGGTTGCCACTCGGCAAAACATTGCTCATGTAGTGGGTGTTGTTAGCAGGTTTATGGCTAATCCTAGCAAAGCTCACTGTGAGGCAGTCAAATCTATCTTGAGATATTTGAAAGGGACCGAAGGTAAACGCCTATGTTATGGAAAGGGTCCATTGGAGTTTAATGGATTTTGTGATTCAAACATGGCAGGTGATGTGGACACTTGCAAGTCCACAAGTGGCTATGTATACACCCTTGCAGGTGGAGCTATTTCATGGTGCTATAGACTTCAGAGGATAGTTGCACTATCTACTATAAACGCTGAAAATATTTCAGCCCCAGACGCTTTCAAGGAAGCCATTTGGTTAGTTTGCTTGTGTAGTGAGTTTGGGATGCCTAAAAAGGCACATGTTCTTGGATGCGATAGCCAGAATGCCATATGTTTGGCAAAGAATGCCATGTTCCATGCTTGCACAAAGCATATTGATGTGAGATACCACTTCATCGGAGAGGTGTTAGAGGATGGCTTGATCACTTTGATCGAGGTCAATACTTCACAAAATCTTGCAGATGCTCTCACCAAGTGTCTACTCAAGGCACAACATCAGCAATGTATAAATGGTGGGAGTTACTTAGTTTAAAGGAGCCTTGTTGGTCCTTTAAGTGGGAGATGGTTGGGGATAAAGGCCCCAAGGACTCTCCTTTTGTATATATTGACCCTTCCTAGTGATACCTTTCATCGAGAGCTTTCTAGGCATATTTCTATTATATTTTTCTTTTACCCCAAATTGGGGAGTTATAGGCATTTACATTATTGTTATGACTTGTGGTCATTGGCCATGTATGAACATGCCCAAATGACCTAAAAGTCATTTATCTTCAACTTCAGCTTCTCCATCATCTTCTTCAAAATTTTTGCATAGGTTTCTCTTTCTACTTTCTCTCTCCTCACACAACAACCATTGGAGGACCCAAGCACACCACCCCGTAACTCTCTGCAACCTCTTTCAATATAGCTTTTGAATTTGTTGATGTGCTCTGCCACTAATATTGAGTTGGACATTTATAATTGAAAGAATGAGATAATAAGAGAAATAAGAGATTGTTGGCTCCTAGTTCCAAATATTCCTTCTAATTTTATCCATGCTTCTCCTTCACTTTTAATACTTGCAAGATGATGAATATATTCATTACCTAGACTCATACCTACACTGGACAAAGCTTTTCTATTTCTAGCTATAGCATCTACATCTCGACCTTGTATTACACCTCCTCGAGTTGTAGGAGTTGTAGCCCCTCCTACTTGTGTATTCCCTTCTCCATCACATGGAGATGATATACCTCCTAGATATAATTCAATTGCATGAATGACTTTCCCCTCTTCTTGTATAACACGACGGAGGCAACCTGGCACTAAGTTGTCTTCCTAGCACTTCATTGTTTTCCACACTATTTGTATTATGTGCATACCTCATGGTCTTGGTGGGGCACAAGAATATATCTTAGGGTAACCTGAAATCCTTAGACAATTCAAACTGACACTTGCATGATGTTATCTTCTTCGTGGTGATCCGTACTTGATCACAGAGAAGACCATTGGTGTCTTACAATTGAGATCTACCTAGACGAGTCACACCCGCTTTCGTAATAGTCAACGAGTTGGTGACTTGGACTTGCATCCTCCTCCAACAAAAGTTGCCCGTTTGACAGTTAGGGAATATCCTCATTCTCTGGTCCTTACCTTGCCTGAAAACTAGGACAGGATGATTTTTTTGTGATGTCTAAGGAGGGGATATGAGCTTGGAAGAGATTACCCAACATGTTCCACTAGATCATGACTTGGTTCGAGACCGAAGGGAACGGAAATTCTTGCTACAAGCTCTCGGGCTCGAGGATAAGCCCATATTGGCTCTAGCGCTCGGATGTGAGTCTCATGTCAACCCTTCTTTTGTTTGTGAATATGGCTTGTGTCTTGGCTTGTCCAACAAGAGGATCTAACACTAAGCCTCTAACTTATAAAAAGAAAGTTATATGAGCACAAGAAGAACTTGGAGTTAGCCATGCAAGAAGGGTAAAGGCCTTATATGGCATGCAAATGATACTTGGGATTTGTTTGAGTTTCCCAAAGGTAGGAAGACCATTCTTGACAAGTGGGTATACAAAATCAAGAATATGGATTGTAAATCCAAGAGGCAAGTTTGGTTGCTAAGAGATATGCCTAGAATGAGAGCATTGATTTCCAAGAAGTGTTCTCTCCAGTGGTTAAAATGACCACATTACTTGTTTTGTTGCTCTCAAAGCTTCTATGGATTTGAAGTTATTCTAGAATCCAAATGGATGTCAGATGAAGAGTTGTACATGCAACCGCCAAAGGGATATGCCATTCCTGGAAAAGAGCACCTAGTATGCAAGCTGAAAAGGAGTTTTGTATGGATAATGGGCTGAAACAAACCCCATGATATAGGACGTTTGACATGTTCATGCTCAAACATGGATTCAAAAGAAGCCATGCAGACCACTTTTTGCACACAAAAGGGATCATGTCTATGAAAGACACTATAAAAAGGCATAGACAGCAGAAAAGTACATTGAAAAAGAGATGGGCATTTGAATATGGCCAACACTAAGCCTCTCGGAATGCCCTTGCAGCCACATGTCAAGCTTTCCAAGGAGGACAGTTCAAAAGATAATGAGACAGCCAACTATGTGAAAAGTGTTCCATATGCTTCAGCTTGTGGTTCACTTATGTATGCTATGGTTGCTACCAAGCCAATTATTGCCCATGCAATGGGAGTTGTGAGCCAATTTATGGCTAATCTTGGCAAAGCTGATTGGGATGCCAAATCCATCTTGAAATATTTGAAACAGACCAAAAGTAAATGCCTATGCTATGAGAAGGGTCCATTGGAACTGAAGGAATTCTGTAACTCTGACATGGCAAGTGATGTGGAGGCACAAAAATCCAAAGTGAATATGTATACACTCTTGCAAGAAGTACTATTTCATGGTTCTCTAGACTTCATAGGATAATAGCACTATCCATCACAGAGGCTGTACATATTTCAGCCACTAAGGCTTCTAAAGAAGCCATTTGGTAAGCATGTATATGCAATGAGTTTGGTTTGCTTGACAAAGCACCTGTTCTTGGTTGTGATAGTCAAAGTGCCATTTGCCTAGCAAAGAATGCCATGTTTCATGATTGCACAAAACACATAGATGTGTAGTAACACTTCGTCAAAAAAATACTTGAGGATGGCATGATCACATTGGTCAAGTTCAACACATCATAAAATCATCCAAGGCACAAAGTCAGCAATGTATACAAACAATGGAAGTCATTTAGCTTAAAGGAGCCTCCTTGGCCCTTTTGGTGGAAGATGGTTGGAGATAAAAGGCCCCGAGGAGCCCCTTCTTGGACAAATCAACTCTTCCAAGTGATAGCTCTCTTCAAGAGAGCTTTCCAAACATATTTTTATCATATTTTCTAGGCCCCCAAATTGGAAAACTATAGGCATTTAAATGATTTTCCATGACCTATGGTCATTTTGGCTTATTCGCATTCAGTGAAGTGACCAAAGTCCTCTTTCAATAAAACTAAGGTCCTAACTCATATTTTAAGCGGACTCTTATCAAAGTTATATGTACTTCTTCTTCTTCAACATCTTCTTCTTCGATTTTCTACACACGAGCTTGCTCTTTGCTCTCTCCTCATGTAGTTGGTCACCCCATTGGTAATTGAAACAATTGAGCACACCTTTCGATAGCTCTCCATAGCCTCTTTCGAAAACACCCTCCTCAAGTCATGGGCTAAAGAGAAAGCAAGTATGACGACTGAAATCAAATTGCTAAAGGGGGAAATTTCAATACTCAAACAACAATTGAGTGAAGCAAAAGCAATTGGAGATGGATCAATCTTATACATGGTTGGAAAGTTCTCCATGAGCACTTCAAGCATAGGTGCTTATCTCAAATACCAACCATTTATGAAAAATGTTTTGACCAGCTTTGACTTTTTGTCCATAGCCTATTCTAGCAACATTGTTCATGAATATATACAATGAATGGTGAATAAAACCGAAAATTCTAAAAATTACAATTTAATGAATCTTAAAACCTAAAATTTCAACAATTCCCCCATCAAATTATAATTTGGGTATTTCTGCTATTTTCTCCTTTCACAAAGTTGCACTCCGGAATGAATCTCCCCACAAGAGGATACTTCAAGGTGTGTTGAAGTATGAGTCTTCATCTGCAATCCAAAGTCCAAAGATGTAGCCAAAGTATGGAACTTCTCTTTCATAGATCCTTGGATTGTTGCATATGAATCTGTCTTCTTAACTTTATGTAGATTCTTTTGAAGTTCAAATGAAATTCATTATCTACTAGCTTTTGATTTAAGAAGTCTTCACAAGCCTCTAGTTTTTGATAAGATATGCAAATACAACTTCTCTGCCATCCTCTCAAAAAGATATCATCATACTTTCCACACAAGATAAACTTGTGAAAGAACTGTGAATGACTTTCTATCAAACAAATCCATCCTTCAATCTCTTTTGTAACTTCTTCATCTTCAAATGTACATGTCTGTTCTATCGAAGAGATCAAATAGATATCATTGATAGAGTATATGGGGAACAAAGAGAAGGAATTATACAAAATGGACTTACTAATGTCAAATACAATACTCAAATGTTGTTTCAATGATGCAAATACAAACAAACAAGTTTCGAGAAACATCAGGCCCGTACAAAATTCAACAAGATGGAATGTCTTTCCACTCTTAGTAGTGATAACTATTATTCCTATGCCCTTCAGATGAAGAGTCTGGAAATTAGCACAAGAAACCAAAACACTTTGTTTGGCATATGAAATAGATTGGAACAAGCTAAAGTCAAGAGTCATGTGCTTTAATGCACCACTATCAAACAACCAATCAACAGACTTTTCAAAATCCTTAAAAACTGTGACAAACACAAAATCTTCTTTGGTATATTCTATGGTGTTCAACGTCTCAATCTATTCATCAGATTTTTTTTAATTATCATCTACATTATTGTTGGAAGTGAGATAGACCCAATTAATAATCATAGGATCTTTCCAACACTTAGAACCTTAGCATCTATACCCCTTGAACCGAATGAGAGAGATGAAATGACGAAGAGAATAGACAAGAGACGAGAGATGTAAAGAGAAGCTAAAAGACTATTCAAACAAAAAATCTTAATGGAAATTGCCTACAATGTGAAAGAATAATAAAATCTGAATGTAGGCTAGAATAAAAAGGGTTCTAGGTACATATGAATAAGATGAGTGCCCACTGCCTACCAGTTTGAAGAGTATGTGTGTATGTGTAAATATGAAGATAATAAACTGTTAGGAACAGTCCAACAGCAACCCAAAAGAAAATAACCACCTCTGATGTATAAAATAATCTCCTCTCATGTATAAGCTGCAATAAGAACTTCTCCAACAGGTGAAGAGATAAGTCATTGACCTGGTACAAGAGCAACTAATGAAGAACAACAGAATATAAGTAGCTACTCACTATAATCAGCTTAGCACACATGTATATGTGTGTATGAGATAGAGAGAAGCGGTAAGAATACTTCAAAATCTGCAGCAAACACTTACAAGCCTGCTCCAAACTGCACTCCAAAAGGAAACCCTAGAAGATAGCTTGAAGAAGCATAGGTCACCGATGAAAAAACACTTCAAGAAAGACAAAAAGGCATGATTCTGTGATTCACAGCCTGAATCACAAAGATCCGCTTTTAGGGCTTTTTAAGTCTTGAAAATTACTTTTGATGTTGCTTTTGGATATACTAAATCCAAACCGTTGATTTTAAGGCTTTTTTTTTAATTACATTTAAGCCCTTGATGTTAATTTGATGAAACGTAAATATGAATAAGATGAGTGCCCACTGCCTACCAGTTTGAAGAGTATGTGTATATGTGTAAATATGAAGATAATAAACTGTTGGGAACAGTCCAACAGCAACCCAAAAGAAAATAACCACCTCTGATGTATAAAATAATCTCCTCTCATGTATAAGCTGCAATAAGAACTTCTCCAACAGGTGAAGAGATAAGTCATTGACCTGGTACAAGAGCAACTAATGAAGAACAACAGAATATAAGTAGCTACTCACAATAATCAGCTTAGCACACATGTATGTGTGTGTATGAGATAGAGAGAAGCGGTAAGAATACTTCAAAATCTGCAGCAAACACTTACAAGCCTGCTCCAAACTGCACTCCAAAAGGAAACCCTAGAAGATAGCTTGAAGAAGCATAGGTCACTGATGAAAAAACACTTCAAGAAAGACAAAAAGGCATGATTCTGTGATTCACAGCCTGAATCACAAAGATCCGCTTTTAGGGCTTTTTAAGTCTTGAAAATTACTTTTGATGTTGCTTTTGGATATACTAAATCCAAACCGTTGATTTTAAGGCTTTTTTTTTAATTACATTTAAGCCCTTGATGTTAATTTGATGAAACGTAAATTATTGAATGGAAATTAAGGTTCAACTTTTGGAGGGGTTTTAGGTCATATTTGCCAAAGTGTTATATATCAATAGAAAGATCTTGACTTTTACTTAAAGAATATGCAAAAAATTAAAAAATTTAAAAAAAAAAATCCAAACTTATGATCAAATATGATCAGCTTTGAAATTAGGATTTGCTGGAATTAGGTCAAAATGACATCGTCTTCAAACAACCCCCCCTCAATATCATATTGGTATAAGATTTAATCATCTGCATAACTTCTGATGTAGTCTCTAGATAATGCTTTAGTAAAAATATCTTCACATTCTCACTTATAGGTATACAAATAAGTTCAATGTTCTTCTTAGACAACTATTCACGAATATAATGATAATGAACTTCAATATGCTTAGTCCTTGCATGATGAGCATGCATTCTTTGCAATAGCAATAGCACTTTTGACTATCTGAATAGATATGCATAGGAACATGAACATTTCAAGAGTTGTAATTACAGCCCTATGCTCTACTACACATGAAGATGTAGTCATTGTTGGTTGTTTCTTAGAAGGACAAGATCTAAGGCATTCACCAACATAAAAACAACAGACTTGTACTTCTTCTTGTGTATCTATCGCTTTCCCAATCAGAATATGCAAAACCTTGAAGTATAAAATGCTGCAACTTCGGAAAAACCCATGCATAATTCATTGCTCTTTTCAAATATCTAAAAATTCTCTAAACTGCTTTCCAAAAAATTTTTAGAGGTTTATGCGTGAACCTTGAAACTTGAGAAACTGCAACTGAATGTCTGGATGTGTATTACACAAATAGATCAAGCAGCCGACTGCTTGACTATAAAGTATAGCATCAGAAGATTCTGAATTTACATCTTCTTGTAATGACACAATGTTTGGAGAACAAAACAAGTCTTCTAACCTATCCCAAGCTTCTTTAGATTTCTTACAAGGTCTAAAATGAGGAATGACATATCTCTTGATAAAAACAGAGATGATAGCCAAAGCTTGCACACTCTCATATCCCATCTTTTCAGATCTTGAAAAGCTTGTCCAGTTGTAATAGTCCTGGGTGGGGGTTTGTCGCTCAGTAGATATAGAAGCTTATCATTATCTCTATATGTATTAGGACTTCTACTTCTATTAGGTGTTGGTCTAGGTCCATCTAAATGTGGTAAATCACCTTACACAATGTCACACAGATCTCTTGCTATCAAGAGATTCTTGAGCATAAATTTTCGAAAAGAAAAATTGGATCTATCTTCACGACGGTCATCAAGACAATCATCGAGAGACAATATTCCCATATTACTTGATGTAGAAACTTTTAACTCATGTGCACTATGAAGAGACCAAGAGCAAGAACAAGGAGCACTAAACATAGCTCTAGAATCTGAACTTAATCAAAAAAGTGAATTAAAATCAGATTTCATACCTTTGTCCATGAAGCAAACACCATCTTTAACTGTGTTGATTCTATTTTATCAAGTTTGACCCTATGAGATAAAGTTGATTAAAGTTGACCAGAGGTTGATCTTTGACGCAGGTCATAAAGTGTAAAAGGAAGTGGGCGAGAGAAAGAAAAGGGGACAGAGAACTTGTATGTGACGAAAAGCCCAAAAGTCAAACATTGTTGACCAAAGTCAGACGAAGTTGGTCAGCAAATCAATCCTCCTTGAAATTCTATTTTACCTACAAGAACTCATGCTCTGATACCAAATCGTTAGCAAATAATAAGCCAAAATAGAGAAATAGTGACAGATATGAGAAAACATAAACACACACTCTCAAAAAAATACGCAAATTTTAGACAAAAAGTCATATGCTCCTATTAATGATAATAAATGTACAAAATGATGATATGCTCCAAATCAAATATACATGGTAACATGAAATATTCACAACACATCAATACCAAAGAGAGAAAGTGCAAGTAAGGGATAGCATGAAGATCTCCAAAGCAACCTATCTCACAAGAGTGGAGAGAGCTCCAAGTGTACGAGCATTCACTCCTCCTAGACCACCTCCATGTGTTGATGCAGCACCTCCATCAAGCTCCAAGCAGCACCACCAAGTGTATGTGTTATGAGTAGGTGAGATGATGTAAGAGTGGGTAATGCAGCCTCTTATAACCTTCAGCTGGGCGATGCTTTTTTAGATAAAGCAAAATCATTAAGCTCAGTTTTTTTGTGAGATCTCTTAGGATAAAGTTATGATTAGCTTTTTATTTTATCACATGGCTTTTTCTAATGTTGGCGGTCAGCTTTTATAAGCTTACGTGTCACAACTCAGACCTCCAATACAAACTGATGTGTAATACTTAAGATTATGATAGGTGTCGATAAAAAGCATGTGCTTTTAGTTAGATAGATTCAATACTCAACCCTCAAGTGACCACAAACGATCCATGGTGCTCTAAGTTGTAAGGCCCCCATTATAAGGAGAAGCCATTGTGAGAGCCCGGAAATTTGTGGAGCCCTAACTTCCAAGTTAGATGAGGTCTATGTGTGACCATTGATGGTAATAGATGATCTTTGTGAGCCTAGCCATTAGGTTAGGTAGGGGCGTAAAACTTCTGAACCATTGGGTTTCCATCTAAGCTCCACACTAGGAGTGCACAGATGGAAAGCACCATCTTTCTCACTTCATTACTCTTGGCAATTTGAGAATTTGAGTTCTCTCTCTCATTCTATGTCTCTCTTAGTCTGTCTCTCTCTTTGTCTGCATTATTTTCTTCACTCTATCGGTCTATTCTGTTAAGCTATTATTTCTTACAAGGTATCAGAGCTCAAGAGACTCTGAGTGGTGCAAAAGCAGAAACGCAAAGGTTGTAGAGGCTTCAACGCCAAAAGAGAGAAGATGTCAAGTGTTGCGTCAGTCATCATCTACGATTGAGAATCAAGGTGGTTTGCCAACAAGAGTAGGTGGACCATAAGAAGGAGAAGCAATGGTGTTGATCATCCCAATGTTGCAGATACGACCACTAGCCTTCGTGGAAGGTAAGCTTGATGGTATGAGTCACACCAAAATCACTTCTATCCTTGATTCATATGAGCTTTTGGAGATTGTTCTTTGAATTGATCATGAGTCCCAAGAAACCCATGATCCAAATAATCTTGATCAAATGATTTCCCGTGATGCTTATCTTCTACGTGTTTAGAAACATAGAAAGGAAGATGCACTCTGTGCTCTAATTACAAGTGCTACTGACAGTGTTATGACTCTCATTAAGCATACTACCAAAGCTTGTGAAGCATGGAACATATTGAGAAATCAATATGAAACTCATAATCAAACACAGATTCAGAACTTGGAGAATCAGCTGGAAGCAGAAAGATTTGCTGATGGGGAGACTTCAAAGGTGTTTATAAGTCTTATAAAGAATCTACGATCAAATGGCCGGATTAGATATACAAAAGTCAAGCAAGGAGCTAGCTCCGCATTGTCTTCGAATCTGTCCAACAAAGTTTGTTGGTTTGGTAACTTCTCTTTATACTCTAATCAAACCTCGACCTCTAACTTTTGAAGAATTCAGTGCCTTACTCATGGAGGAGGGGTTGCGACCCAATGCAAGGAGTGGCGGCAACAAAGGAGATGCTTCATTCACAACAAATGCCAAAGGAGGCTAAGTGGACTCTTCAAAGATGAGACAAAAAGAAGTTCAAGGGAGAGTGTTTCCCCTGCAAGAAGAAAGGCCATAGAATCCAAGATTCTCACATCAAGATGGAAGAAGAGAAGAATGGCTCTTCAAAAGACGACAAGGGCAAGGAGTCTTCCAACACTGCAGAAACAAAGTTTGAGTTATTTGTTACAATAGAGGAGGTATGCTCTTTGGCTGAAGATTCAAAAACAAATGACTCATACAATGGTGCCTCTCTTCACATGACGAGCCGAAAAGATCTTTACAGTTTCTTACATCCTCTAAAGGAACCCATCATAGTAAAGGTAGGCAATAATGCAAGATGTCCTTTCGAGGGCGAATGTGCGATTTCTTTTATTAATTCTAATGGGGAAATGAGAATGCTTTCAAATATGTTGTCTCTTCGATAAATCAAACGAAACCTGCTTTCAATAGCTTTTATAATTGATCAAGGTCACGAAGTATCGTTCAGTAAGACAAGAGCTAAGATTATGGATAATAACCACAATGTTGTTGGGACTATCATGATTCATAAGGAGGAACATGTATGAGTTGTCTTCTCTTACAGACACTACAAATGTGGGCACAAGTGAGCTATGGCATTAGAGATTCAGCCATATCCGATACCATGTACCAAAGGAGATGCATCCCAAGGTATGGTTGCCCACCTACCATCGACTGCAGAGATGAACAAACCATGTGAAGCTTGCATGATTTGCAAGCAATAGAGGAAGAGGTTTCCACAAGAAAGCAAGAAAAGAGAAAGCTATCCTCTAGAGTCGATGCATGCTATCCTCTAGAGTCGGTGCTGACTTGTGCAAAAAAATGCCTACACAAGCCTTGGGTGGATCTTCCTACCATATGTTACTCGTCGACGACTATAGTAGGAAAATGGGGTGTACTTCCTTTGCGAAAGGCTCAAGCTTTTGGTAAGTTTAAAGAATGGCTTCAACTTGTTGAAACTGAAGGAGGAAAGAAGATGAAAAAATTTAGGAAAGATGACGATGGTGAGTTCACATCAATAGAGTTTGAAGACTTTTGCAAGGCTAAAGGAATCAAGCATAAACTCACAGTGGCACATAGACCTCAACAAAACGGTGTTGCACAACATCGGAATCGAACCATCATGGAGATAGCAAGGTGCATCTTGAAGGGTAAGGGTTTGCCAAATCAATTTTGGGCATACCTGACAAAACCACTGTCTACAGCTTGAATCGAAGTTACACCAAGGTACTTGATGGAAAGACTCCACAAGAGGCCTACATTGGTAAAAAGCCATTTGTTTTCCATTCAAAGTATTTGGAAGTGAATGCTATGTACATGTTCCACATATGAAGAGAAACAAGCTTCAACCAAAAGCATCAAATGTATCTTCTGAGGGTTCAGTGAAGATAAGAAGACTTATAAGTTATAAGCTTTATAACCCAAAGGCTAAGAAGATCATGGCGAGTCATGATGTGGTGTTTAAGGAGGAGAGCCGCATGCCGTGGATGAGGAAAAGAGAGCTTCCACTTTATCATAGGCAATGGGCAAACGGCATCACCCAAGCAGAAATGCCATCGCCACGTTGGGTAAGGCATCTCTATGATTCTGCAAATCCCGTCCCACAATCACTAGAACAGGTTGCAAATGGACCGAGGCGATCACAGAGGATAGAGGAACATAGACGAATAAGCACCCATATTGTATATACCGCCTTGATGGTTGAGCTCATTCAAGAACAAGCAAAGGAACCAACCAATGTGGAAGAGGCACTCCACAATCCAAATTGGAGGGCTTAAATGCAAATAGAATACAACAATATCATGAAGAATGGAACTTGGGAGGTAGTGGATCGACCCCCTAAGCATAAAGTCATTGGCACCAAGTGGGTCTCGAAGCTAAAGTACAGGATTGATGGTACTTTGGAGAAGTATAAAGCAAGACTTGTTGCACAGAGCTACTCACAAGTTGAAGGGATTGACTTTTGTGAATCATTTGCTCCGACTAAAAGGATGACTACTATCTGAATAGTGCTAGTAGTGGCTGCACAAACAATGGCTAATCTATCACATGGATGTCAAATCAGTGTCCTAAATGGAGACCTCATGGAGGAGGTATATGTGTCTCAAACATCCAGGTTTGAGGCCCTCCATTCAAAGAACAAGGCATGTAAGCTCAAGAAGGCATTATATGGGTTGAAACAAACCCCTACGACATGGTATCAAAGGATAGATAAGTATCTCTTGGATTTAGGTTTTAACAAATGTGCTTCTGATGCTAACTTGGATGTTCTAAAGAGAGGAAGGAAGACAATTGCACTTGTACTCCATGTAGATGACCCGGTGATTACAGGAAATGTGATGCTCTTCTTCAATAAACAAAAGATGCCCTAAGTTCAGAATTTGAAATGAAAGACTTCGGCTTAATGCATTATTGTTTAAGCCTTGAAGTATGGAAGGAACCAAGGAAGATGTTCATCTCTCAACAAAAGTATGCAAAACAAACTTTGAAGGCATTCGACATGGAGAATTGCAAGGAGATTTCTAGACCTAGGGAGTTTAACACAAAATTATCTATTGAAGATACTTCACCTCGAGTGAAAATTGAAAGATACAAGAAACTAGTTGGAAGTCTCATCTACTTGTGCAATAGGATACCAAATATCTCCTACATTGTTGGAGCAGTAAGAAGATTCTCTAATAAGCCTTGCCAAACTCATTAAAAGGCAAGCATGTGGATACTCAAGTATGTGCAAGGAACCATTGATTATGGTATTCTCTATGGAGAAGGATCCTCTATGGTTGGATATTGTGATTCAAATTGGGAAGGAGAGATTAATACAAGAAAATCAGTTTCTCGGTATTGCTTTTCTTTAGGAACTGGGATTCTCTCTTGGATCAATAAAACGCAGCCGACTATAGCATTTTCTTCTACTAAAGTTTAGTAAAAAGCAGCATATCCTACAACATGTGAGCCAATATGGTTGAGGAGGACCCTATGGCACATAGGAATATAAGGACAAGGGGCTACAAGGTTGAAATGTGACAACCAAAGTTGCATGGCTATCACCAAGAGTCCTGTTTTCCATGCACATGCTAAGCACATAGAAATTCAATATCACTATGTGCGTGAGTTGATCGAGGACGAGATCGTGGAGATAAGATGTTGTCCAACGGAAGAAAATGGAGAAGACATCTTCACCAAGGTTCTTGGGAGATAGCAACTTCATCAACGCTTCCCGAAGCTTTGGATGGGACCAAGGAGGTAGTTCACTGCAGGGTGGACACTAGACATTGAGGGGGGGTGTTACACATACTCAATACTCCACCCTCAAGTGACCACAAATGATCCATGGAGCTCTAAGTTGTAAGGCCCCCATTATGAGGAGAAGCCACTGTGAGAGCCCGGACATTTGTGGGAGCCTAACTTCCAAGTTAGATGAGGTCTATGTGTGACGATTGATGGTAATAAATGATCTTCGTGAGCCTAGCCATTAGGATAGGTAGGGCGTACTCTTCCGGATCATTGGGTTTCCATTCAAGGCGAAATAAAAGCCTTGTGTCATCGCGTGGTTTCCCCATAAAACCTTGATGGGGGGGCTTGTCCCCTTCTTCTGAGTCCGAGGGGCCTATCCCCTCAACTCGAAGGGCCGCGATGGTAGGACTTTTAGTCATGGAGATATTGTCGGATTTGTATATTTTGCAAACTACTTGTCTCTCCCCACATCTAACTATACCGACCCCCATTGTAATAGCTATATAAGCATGGCCCATGTGTAGCTCTACATAGCATTGCGCACTAGTAAGCCCTTCAAATAGAGTATGTCTAGATCGCCATCTAAACTCCACATTAGGAGTGCACGGGTGGAAAACACCATCTTTGTAGCTCCATTACTCTTGGCAATTTGAGAATTTGAGTTCTCTAAGTTTTTGTCTCTCTCTATCTTCATTATTTGCTCAACTTTGTCTACCCGTCTATTCCACTGTCCTATTATTTCTTACACTTTTCATGTGCAATATCAGAATTACGGTATTAAGCATATTGAATAAATTTGGAGTCTTCTATTGGAAACATTGTCAAATTATTATTGAAGACTTGAAGATCTTCTCACTTTAGAGAGTATGTTCAACGGCTCTTTCAAGATATGTTGAATGCTTTAGATACATGTTCGATGTGAATGCTAAATCGTCTTTTTAACATTATACGGCAATGTTGTAAAAATAAAGACTATCAAATGTACACGATCTTCAAAAGTGACTAAGATTTTATGATCATCCAAATATTCTTGGAAAATTTAGTTTGAAGTTAAGGTTTTAAAGTATGGAATACTCCCAAAATATTTAGCAATCCAATATAGGAGTTTTTTAGATTTGCCAAAAAAAAAGTTATCAATCATCTTTATTTGTAGAAGTAGATTTATTTTCTCGTTTTCCATATTAAAAGACATACTCTTGTAGAAAACCATTTAAGGACCCTCATACTAAGTACTTTAGATTAGTGTAGTAGGATGATTTGGATTGAATTGTTGAATCATTGGTCATCTTCTATTTGTTCTCTTTTGTATGTGCTTTTACATCGATTCCTTCATGTTTTATTCGCCCTCACTTTGCTATAAAATGGAAAGTCTATCAAATGGATGTAAAAATAACCTTCTTGCAAGATGACCATAACCACGAGTTGTATATTACGTAGTTAAAAGAACATGCCATTCCAAGTAAATAGCATTTAGTATGCAAACTAAGAAGGAAGTCATCAGATTGAAGCAAACCCAAATGTTAGAAGGTTCATGCTCTCCCATGTTTTAAACTCAATCATGCTTATCGCTAATTACAAAGATAAAATTCCAAAAAGGAGTGTAATGATCATTGTAAGGATGACATTATGCTTGCTACGTAACATTCAAGCACACGTGAAAGTTGAAGCTCTTAAAACTCAAGTTTGACCACACATGACATTGATCAGAGAATGACCACACAATTTCCAAAACATGAAGGTGAAGGCAATCATCAATGATACAAGGGGGATTGCTAATGCTTCAACATCCGACTCTTTTAAGTACATAATGTTTCCAACTCGACATCATATTGCTCAGTGAGCGAAATTAGTGGGAGAAAGTATGGCAAATCCCTATGGAAAAGTAAGTATACATATATAAAATAAAAATTAAAAAAAAAAAAAAACTCATAATAAGAATGATCATAATAATAATAATATAAAATGAATGAGTGGATAATAAATATTGAAATCTTGCGAGTGACTTTCCCAATTGTACAATTGAATAAAGACATAATTATGCATAACAAAATTAAAAATATGAGCTTCAATTTTATATAGCAATGGATCTAACTAGAAAACAAGAAATTACAGCAACTTTGATCTATGACACCAAAGGAAATAGTGAACAATAGCACATAGATATGTGAAAAGACTTTCCTCAAAGCATGGGAATGTTTAAAGAAAGAGTCTTAAGCATTCTTATCTTTTCTTTTTCTCTTTCTTTTTTTTCTTTTTTTTCTTTTTGTTTTTTTTTTTTTCTTAACAAACACAATAATGAATCTATAGACAATGCAACAAATCAAAAAAGCTTCAATCCTTCACACGCCTAACCATAAAAACAAATATGACACCAATTATGACAACAAAAAAATATGGCTTCTACTTCCATGTCAATTATTACCACACATGGAGTTCCTTCCACCATCGTAAAGTTGGTATAGTTGCATAACCCTTACACATCTTAAATGCTGGCTACCAAAAGAAATAGGAACATTGCTACATTTGCGATCAAGGGTGACATGCCTTAAGTGAGCTCTTATCAATCTCCAAAGCTGTTCTACAGTCAGCTTCCACACGTTCCCAATCACTAGCATAATAATCACACTCAATCAGTATTGTTCACAGTTCACTATCCTTCAAAAGAATCATAAAAAATAAATTAAACATTAGTAAAAACCCACTCACACACACAAACAGACAAACAGACAAACAAAACAAAACAAAAACGTAATAAGAAAGTCAAAACATAATTACTTTCTTTTTTTATGACATAGGGCTCTGTTAGTCCAATATGTAGCCACCTTGGGACATAACGTAATTGCCTGCAAACAAGTAAAATAGGAAGAGATGCTTCATCACTGTAAATTTTTCACATATGAAAATCAAAGCAAGTCATGTACAGTGAAATATGTCAAAAGATGTTGCTCCATGAATCAGAGTGATATTTCAACTTGAACCCCAGTTCTAAAATAGGCTCTCATTAACCAGATTCCATTTTCTCTAAAAGTGTATCCTATGAGAGAAACTTGAATAAAAAACTTATGTATCAGGCCAAATATGATAAATAAGATCTGGGAAATAGCACCAATGTACAGATCAAGGAGTCGAACATGCATTTACAGTGCTGTCTTGACTATCATGAAAATGAGCAACTTAAGTTCGGACACACCATCACAAAAAGCATATCAGGTTTACGTGGCTTATAGATTACCTCTGTGTAAGCTTCTATGGCAGCAGATATCCGATTCTTTTTGAAATATAAATTGCCTTGGTCCTTGAGGATCTCTGCTTGTTTATTCGCACTAACAAACCCTGTTGACATCTTTACCAGAGGCAAAAGCAGACTGAACTTTCAATTCCTTTCTTTACTACATGATCGTCTTGTAGAATGCAAATTTGAGCCGATAACAGCAATGATCGTTCGAGTATTGGGTTTGGATCCGACTAAGAACGTCAATACTTATATGATTCTTCCGAAATTTCCCATGTACATTTTTAAGAAGTTCTCTGCTGCGCACGAAAAAAAAACAAATAAACGAATTCAAGACTCCGCGATAGCCTCTCCTGAGTGCAGGAAAGAAGACGAATAAGGATTTGAACAGTAGATATGGCACAATTGGGTAGCCCAGAATGCCGATATCCAACGAATAAGGATTTGAATTGTAGGTGAGGCACAAATGATTAGCCCAGAAAGCCGATATCTAAGGATAAGCCAGTACAAGAGTAGACAGACCGGCGCGACGCATCAAACAAAGTAGTTCAACGTACTCTGTCACCTTCTACAAGGCAGATCACGCTTCCCCTTTCAATACAGAATACGCAATGTTATGCCCACAAATTGCCGCTGCGCGGCACAGAATGGATTGTTGCTGTCATTCTACTGCGTGCTTGTGATATACACTGCACGTGCAAAGAGACTCCCATTCACGGTGACTTCAACAATCTGCAAATTACTAGTCAAAAATAGGATAAACTAGTATTTATTTCAATAAGACTTGTCCTCTCAATTTGCTAATTTTTGAACACATAGATCTTTTGTTGGTGCAAAGTTTCACAAAGAATAGATAATAATAAATGAGAATTTGGGATTCCATTTAATATTTCAATGTTGATGCAAAGTTCGGAAAATAAGTTCACGTTTCATAGGTGGGTTGGTTTGACATTGACCTCTTGAGGCAGAGGTCCTGTGTTCAACCTTTACGTTGGACATGTAATGGTTTAGGCCAGTTTAAACTAGTTGAAACCAATTGCAATCTTGTCTAACTTCTGCTTTGTAAAATATGAGGGGTCCTGTGGGTACTATGTTCATCCACTTGTACAGTTGTACTTTCAAAGTTAAAGCCGAAGGACTACGCACCTTCCAAACCTCTATTTTATTTTAAGTTTGTAAAATAATGACAATAAAAAAAAGAAAGTTGTGTTTTCCATTTAATGCTACTTATTTGTAGATTTCTGTCACGATACATTTCACATCGCTCTACCAAGTGAGAATTCATATCTTGTCAAGTTTGCATTTTACACTAAGATATGGGACATGGATATGTGATAAAAATAGTTATAGGACTTCATGTGAAGAGTGTGATAATTTTTTTATGCAATCACTCTCTCATTTCTCTTGGATTTTGAAGGTCCTTCAAAAGGTGGTCTCTTCGATTTTGCAAGTCCTTTGTATGTTTCATTATGGGTAGTACTTTGAATAGTTTGAATAATTTGAATAATGAGGAGTTGTTGAATAATTTGAAAACATGCATAGAATGTGTTGAATCATACTCTTTCTGAGTGTTCCATATATGAAGGCTTAAGGACATTGAAAAAAGGAGGACGATTGTGGATGAGATACCATTGTGAAATTTCTCCTCATCCAAACAAACATAGGCATGTTATGAAATATCAACATTGGTCAGATTTATTAAAATGACCATTTTATGTGTTTGGTAAAATATACTCTAGACCACATATTATTAGGACCAGAAGTCAATTATTACATTCCATTGCATAGAACTACAAAGTAATCCTTATTCATCTATAGAAAAATGTATCTACACCATCATTCATATTTTAAGAACATTAATATATAAGACAAAGGTTTATATTAAGTTTTTATTTAATAATTTTATATTAAGTTTCTATATTAGTTTTTCTTGCCACATGCAAAAAATCAAAGAAGAACATTAGCATTTTGTATATAATACATGAATTAATAAATCATATGATACATGAGTTTTCGTATATAATACATGATTTTTTTTGTCCACAAGATATATATATTCCGCACATGCTCCAAAACAAAGGAGTTTCCATAATTTTTAAGAGCGCCTTGCAATCATTTGGGAGAAGGAAATCTTTTCTGCTTGTAAAACTAAGTGGAAATGCAACTTCTAGCTAATATTTAATAACTACTAAATCATCGGACAGGTGGAAAGCTTGAAACTTCTCCCTAGCAGAGCCTTTGTGAAAAGGTCTGCAATGTTCTCCTATGTGGGCACATATGCCATATTGCTCTCTCCAGCAGAGAACCTCTCCCTGACATAATGATAGTGCACCTCAATGTGCTTAGTGCGAGCATGGAACACAGGGTTCCTCTCAACTACCAATGCACTCTAACTGGCAGTGAAGATGGTGGTGGCAGAAGATTGACCAACACCCAAATTCGCCATAAGGCACCTGAGCCACACACACTCAACAGCTTCTATGAAAGCTTCCCTACTGGCCACAGTAGGATCCCTCTTGCTCAATTAAGATATACATGAGCTACAAAGCATGAAGTAAAATCCACCAGTGGACACACGAGTGTCATAGCAACCAGCTCAGTTAAAGTCAAAAAAAGCATGTAAATTTGGTGGTAGTGATCCCCCCTTGGGAAAAAACAATCCAAGAACCTGGGTACCAATCAAGTAACGAAAGTTGCACTTAAGCACCTACCAATGCTTGACACCTAGGCAATGCATAAACTAGATCATCTATGAGATAGCAAAATGAATATCTCGTTGTGTAATGCATAAGTAAATCAAGCATCCAACAGCCTGTTGATAGAGAACAGCATCAAAAACGCATCTCTAGCATCATGAAGAATCAACCTATGTGGTAAAGCTTGACTTTTCACCAAGCCTGACTCTCCAACATCATAAGTAAATCAAACTATGTGGTAAAGACTGACTCTTGACCATACACCTTGCCATCTCCATGAGTGACATGTTCTTCCTTTTAGCAACTCCATTCTATTGAGGTTTATATGGCACTGTATACTGATGTTATCCCACGTTCAACAAGAAATGCATTAAAGTCAGAAGACATATATTCCCCCCCTCAATCAGAACGGAGGGTGCCCATTTTACATGTTGACAGATTTTCAACCAAAACCAGAAACTATTTGAAGCACATAAATACTTCAGACTTTACTTTCAATGGATATACCCATGCATGCCTCAAAAAATCATCAATTAAAGTCATGAAGCAAAGATAGTTTCCAAAAGAGGGTGTCTACATAGGACCACAGACATCAATGTGAACAAGCTGCAATTTCTGAGTAGCTCGAAGTGAATCATCTTTTGGGAACGAGGAGTGCTACATTTTGCCCAAAATACAGCCTCCACACACATGTTTACCAGGTGCCTCAAGTTTGGGCAAAGAGGACACCATTTCAGATTTCTATAGGTGTAGCAAATTAGCAAAATTTAGATGATCAAAGCATGCATGCCAAAGCTTTGCATTTGACAGAGCGTGAGAATATGTACTACACATGTTGAATCATTCACATAAATTTCATGCTCTATGAGCTTATAGAGCCAATGACATAAACTGCTAGAAGCAATAATGACATCATCATTTGATAGATCATGAACTATACATTTGTCATCAACAAATTTCACAACCAAGCCAATCTTGGCTAAAGCTGAAATTGATAACAGATTCTTCTTGATCCCTGGCACAAATAAAGCATCTGACAATGTAAAAAAACTACCATCAGCAGTAGTCATAATGATCTTACCAACTCCCATGATAGGATAAGAGGAGTTGTTGGCACATGTGACAATATTCCATGTAGGGGTAGGCTCGAGTGAAGTGAAGAAACTATGCTACGAGGTAATATGTTTGTTGCCCCACTATCAAAGTACTAAATATCTGAGTCTACTGCAGACATACACTACTCATGAGAAGATGGTTCATGAATGCAAACAATGGTAAATGCCCATTCTTCATTCTACACAAGATTAGCAAACTCTGTTTTGGGTGTAGAGGCCTGTGCAACAACCATTCCAGCCTCTTTCTTCCTTGCCTCTTTACGAGCCAGTTTTGGATAACTCTTTATGACATGATGATTTCCTTTACAATATTTGCAAAACAATTTCTACTTTTCTATTTTCTTCTCGTCTTTGTCATCCTTCTTTGATTGTGTAGAATTAGCAGATTTTTGTTTACTAGTAGAAGAGCTCGATTTACCTTTGCCCTTCTGACTAGCCAGGAAAGCTTGATCTGCAACATGCATAATGGACATGTTCTTCCTAGACTGACCTTTCTGCAACAAAACAGAGATTAACACCTCAAATGCTAAAGCATTTGGATTGCCTTTCATCATCAACCGAAGAGTAGAAGCAAAACTCTGATATGAATGTGGAAGACCATTTAGAATAGTCTGCACAAATGAATTGTCAAGCAAGACTTCATCAACAGAAATCAAATACTCCTTCAAATCTTTGATCTTTGTCAAAAAAACTATCCATGGAATCTCCTTCATTCATGTGCTCACTCTCCAACTATTTTCTAAGGTAAGCAACATGAGCCTCATTCTGTTGTCAGGATCTTGCTCACGCGCAAACAGAGGTTACGAATGCAGAAAGCACACAGAAGAATAGACACAACAAGAAACGAGACAGAACACAGATTGGGTGCAATCTCCCCCCATGCACTCCGTTTCGACAGTCCACAAAGTGCATGTATTTATAGGAGCTTTTGATTATGTCAAAAAGAGTGGTTACATGAGAGCGGCTTCGAAAAGTAGGCGTGAAACTAAAAGTTGGTAACTTTTACAGAAAGCCATTGCTTTCAATAACAGAAACTACGGTCTACAACGACCCTTATTCTAACCATTACTTTTCTAATTGTTTCTAATAATAGAACCTTCTACGCAGGTTTATTTACAAGCTAAATAATAATTATTCAGATTATTGATGTCCGCCCTTTCACGCCTTGCACGCTCCTCACAAACCTTCAGCTGCTTTATCAAAAACATCAAAAACACATTAATACATCAATATTTAACATTCTAACAATGCATTGCTCAATAATAATTTAACATTCCAACAATGCATTGTTCAACATATTCCATGTTACAATCCAACAATGCATTGGCCAACATATTCCATGTTACACTCCAACAATGCATTGTTCAACATATTCCATGTTACAATCCAACAATGCATTGGCCAACATATTCCATGTTACACTCCAACAATGCATTGTTCAACATATTCCATAAGTTATAACACATTCCTTGCGTAGTAAAAAATGTTTAATGTATCCCAAGCACGCTTTGCTATTTTGTAGGAGCGAATGTGGGGAATAATGGCACGTTTGAATGAAAGGGCTATCAATGCATGTGCCTAAGCATCTCTGCCATCTGATCAAAGTTGCTCCATAGTAGGTGCAGCAGGAACTGCAACATGAATAAGAATTTGAAGAATATCACCATCTTCAACACGTATGCAACACCTGCAACAACTCTGTTTGCACGTGTAATAGGACGTTTTTCAACACCGTGCACACTATTCCAGAGTCCTTTTGCAACCAATACATGACGCATTATATAAGCCCATAATGGGTAATTGGTACCATCCAACTTATCCTCAATAACCAACATACAGAATACATCACTTCTTTGAGCCATGGCCATTGACTAAAATACCCTGATGTAGAAAAATGACTATCTCAAAAAGTTTAACAAAACTACCCTATCAAATTCTACTAAACATGTAGCAGACTTCAAGATGGTTGTATTGGCAAACCTATATATATCTTTGGCACAAAAAGACACAATTGCTTGCATAGGTACTATGATAGTGCATTCGAAGGTCAAAATGAGCTCGGATCGCGATTTTGACACCACATTGCAAAGTGGTTTTGAACTCCTAATTGCCCTAAGTATGCTCACCAAATTTCATGCAATTTTGAGTATGTGATTGGAGAGGTGTCATCCATGCCCTAGATGAAATGGTGACCTGCTCTGATATCAATTGTTGGAGTTTGAGGTCTGTGGAAGCACGCGAACAACATAAGGAAGAAAAAGAAGCTTGGAGCACAACAGACAATATTGAATGTATTACCAAGAGAATGTACAAAGATAAGTGACCTTTTAGGGTTATAGGCATATATACAAGCTAGGGGAAAAAAACCTCCTAAAGAGGGAAAAAAGTGCCTCGATGATCCTAGTGTGTTCACACACATCACTACCGAAATATATCAATAGTCCCTTTCAAATGTCTCAAGATAGATTTGACTTCCTCCCAATGAGCTTTGTCATGATTAGTCATGAACTTGCTAACAACTCCCACTGCATGAGCAATGTTTGTCCGAGTGGAAACCATAGCATACATAAGGGAACCACATGGTGATGCATATGGAGCACTCTTCATGTAGTTGGCCACATCATCATCTTTGGGACAATCATTCTTGGAAAGCTTAACATGTGGTTGCAATGACACTCCAAGAGGCTTAGCACAACCACATTAAATATGTCTAACTCTTTTTCAATGTATTTTTTTGGGATAAATGTAAAGTACACGATTGTCTATCCCTTTTTATTCACATACCAAGAATATGCTTAGCATACCCAAGGTCTTTTATTGAGAATGCAGAGTTCAACTACTGTTTTAGAGCATTTAGAGTGCTCTTTTTCTTATGAGTCAACAAGATATCATCTACATGTAGCACAATAATTATTGGGCTTCCATCCTCATCCTTTTTAGTGTACAAACAGTGGTTTGCATGGCTTCTTTTGAACCCATGTTTGAGCATAAATGCATCAAAATTCTTACAGCATTGTCTGGGGGCTTGTTTCAGCCCATATAAGCTCCTTTTCAGTTGCATACAAGATGCTCTTTTCCATGAATGTCCTATCCTTCTGGTTGTTTCATGTACAAATCTTTGTATAAATCACCATGCAAAAAGGTTGTTTTAACATCCATTTGGAATAACTCCAAATCCAAGGTAGTTGTGAAAGCAAAATAACACACATAATGTGGTCATTTTAACCATTGGAGAGTAACAACTCTTGGAAATGAATGTCCTCTTTTTGGGCATATCCCTTAGCAATCAGCCTTGCCTTATACTTGGGTTTTCCATGAACAATTTTGGTTTTTTATACCCGCTTGTTGGGAATGGCCTTCTTACCTTTAGGCAACTCAACCAAATCCCAAGTATCATTTGCATGCAATACCTTTATCTCTTCTTGCATGGCTAAAACCCACTTCTTCTCATGCTCACATAGCTTTGCCTCTTTGTAAGTGAGAGGCTCACGCTCATTTGAGAACATAATATAATGTACAGAGGGTCATACTTCACAAGCCTCCTAGGATGTGTAGGTCTTCTTACCCAATGACCACATTCTCTAGAAATGGATCTACATCAGGAGTTACACCAACTTCCTCATTGTTAATGGGATGTTGTACATCATTTCCAACCATGTTTTCAACATGAATAGGTGGTTACATATGCCCATCAAAAGCCTCATTTTGTTGTCTAGCATCATCTCGCTCAACAATTACTTGCTCATTTTCATTTCTAGGCATATGGGGTGCATCCTAAGGGTTCAAATCAGATTTAACACATGGCTATACATACTGACACTTGACCTTTTTATGGTCATTTTTAGAGGCACAATCATTTTCTGGCAGCCTTACCTCATTAAATACAACATCCTGACTGCATATTACCTTCTTCAGCTGAGGTAGCCAAATCTTGTAGTCCATTTCACCTTCATCTCCATAACACATAAAGATTCCTTTTCATGGACTTTGCATCAAACTTGCTTCTCAACTCAAGCCTTATATGCACAAAAGCATTACAACCAAAGATGCATAGGTGGTCATATGAAGCTAGTTTGCCAAAACAAACCTCTTCAGGAATGCCACCTTTTAAGGACAAATGAGGGGGTAGATTGCAAACATGAACTATAGTTTTCGAATCCTCTCCCCCAAATCCATGAGGGAGATTAGTTGTGGACAACATGCCTCTCACCCTCTCACATAAAGTCGTGTTATACCTTTTAGCAACACCGTTGGAAGAGGGCATGTATGGGACTCTTAGCTTCCTCTTAATACCAATATTTTCACAAAATCTATTGAATTTAGCACTTTTAAACTCACCCGCATTATCTGTACATAAGCATTTCAATTTCTACCTATTTGGGTGGTAAAAAATGCATGAAATTTCTTAATTTTTGCAAAGGCTTCATCTTTAGATTTTAAAAAATATACCAGAAGCTTCATATATTAGGCATCAACAAAAGAAACAAAGTAAAGAGCACCTCCATAGATTTGGTGGGCATGCTACAAACATTAGAATGAACAATATCAAGCACATTATACTTACGAGAGACACCGTAGTAGTAGGAATTCTTCACTTGCCCATATTGACATTCGTTCCAAAAATCAAGATTTGAGACTTCAACATCAAATTTGTCCAAATTACATAGTTTATCAAGGTCTTTTTGGCTCATTTGTCATTATTCCATATATGAATGGATTTTGACCAAATCAATAAACTTGCCCAGCAAGGCTTTACCATGCAAGCAATAAAGAGTCCCTTTCTTTGTACCTTAAACAATCACGCTAGAGCTGTTGATAAGCTTCCATGACCCCTTCTCAAAGAGTGTTTTTTATCTATGCATATCCATTTTCCCAATAGAAAATAGGCTTTTTTATGCTTGGTACATACCTTACATCATGCAAAACTAGCTGAGTAGTGCCATCTACAGATGCACTAGAACAAGCATGATTATTTCCCAGATATACATGTCCATGGTTGCTGCATGAAAGGTAGTAAATCATTTCTTAATAGGAATAACATGGAGCGATGCACCTAAATCCACAATCCATGTTTGTGACAAAGAATCATTCACAATAAGCAAGGAATCAATCATATCCCTCTTTGTGATTTGCATATCATGTGCATGAATATTAAGAGAAGCATCATTAGCTTTGGCATGTCTGCTTCCAAAGTAGCACAAAGAATATCTTTTGCATTGATATCTCCTTAATGACAACATTAGAGGCCACATTGGCCTTCACTTTGTCCTTGTTCTTTGATTTATCATTTGGTTCATTTTTGGTGTCCTTTTTCTACTTATCACCCGTGTTTTTCTTTCTTGATAGTTCAACGTTTTAGTGTCTACAATTAGGCTTCTTGCGATCTTTCCTACCACATTGGTAACAAGTCACTTCAGCCTTGCCTTTTGTTTTGCTCTTGTTCCTCTGTACATTTTCACTTTTATTTTTTGTTCTTCCTCTAACCACATTGGCTGAACCACTACCCTCTCCACTTGCTTTCCTCTTGATTTCCTCATTCAAAATAGAACCCTTTACATCATCAAAGGTAAGATTGGGATTATTTGAAAGTGAAACAACCAATTTTTCCCATGAATCAAGTAAGTTCATCAACAAAAAGATGGCCTTAAGTTTATCATCATATGTAGGTAATTCGGAGTCCTTCAATTGCGAGAGACTACATGTAAAAACAGATAAGTGCTCGACTTCATTTTTACTCATCAAGCTGCCTACACACTAGCTTACACATAAGATGCACTTGATTTATAGGCATGGTATTTTCATAGGTGGCCTTTAGCTATTCCCATGCCTCAAAATCACTTATAAGGCCCTTCCAATCCACCAAGATTTCATATGATACAACCATCTTGATATAAGTGATGGCCTTCTTGTTTAGGTTCATCCATTCTTCAAGCTTGACTTCCTTAAGAGCCCTTTCATAATCTTTAAGAAAGAGGATGCCCAACGTTCTCTCTTTCCACAAATCAAAACTACTACCCTCAAATCTCTTGATCTCAAATAATTAGATGAGGTAAAAGCCATGTTTGCACACAGAGAGCTTCAAAATTTCACAAAAAAAGGTGAAATTCATCCGTTGTCCAGTGCATAATCACTTGACAAGACTATAGCTAAGAAATTAAGCCCAAAAACTGTTCAAAATTTGAAGAAACCAATTTACGAGATTTTTTGTAAAAAGTAAAAAAAAATCCAACAAGCTGAAATTGCATAAAAAAACAATTTTTTTTTTCAACTAGAAAAGGCATAGATAGATGCAAAACAGAGTAAATGGGTGCTTGTTTTCACAAAACCCCTAATTTTTCTAGTAATATGACCTATAAAAATAGAGAAAAGACCTGCTATAATAAGTTTCTAGCAAGTATGTACTTTCAAAATCCTTATGCATGTACTTCCACTTGAAATGAGAGAGAATTTCGTAACAAAATGATTTGTACAAAAAAAATCAGTAGTGCAGTTGTTGAAAATGACTTGTAGGAATACAAGAAGCACAAGTGCACTTGGCATACCTAATATATCCAAGCAACATATGATATACAAGTGAAGTGCTTGTCAATGTGGGAAATCACATAGACAACCCTTTATGAAGAAAGGATACATCCATGGTGACTTGTTGGACCTAGTCCACATAGATGTTTGGGGACCTAGCAAGGAGCCATCAATTTCATCGAAGTACTATGTATCTTTTATCGATGATTGTAGCAGATGGACCATCCTATACATTATGAAGCACAAGGATGAAGTATTCAATTGCTTCAAGAAGTACCTTGCACTTGTTGAAAATCAAACAAAGAAAACATTAAAGAGGCTAAGGTCATATGGAGGGGGGAATATTTCTCCCATGCGTTTGATGCCTATCTTCAAGATAGAGGCATCAAGAGAGAGATCACAACTAGGTACACTCAAGAATAGAATGGAGTAGCCGACAGGAGGAATAGGACCATAGTTGAAGCTACAAGGTCCATGCTTAATGATAAAAAAATACCCAATTATTTATGGATAGAGGTTGTACCTATAGCCACCTATCACATTAATAGACTCCCATCAAAGGCATTGGATGGGATGACACCATATGAAGCAGGAAGAAGAGCTAGCCTTGATCATTGCAGGATATTTGGATGCATAGCATATGCACATATTCCATCACAAATCAAAGGTAAATTGGATCCTAAAGCAGAGAAATGTGTGTTTATTGGATACGAACTAAATCAAAAAGGGTATAGGTTATATAATACAAGTGCTAAAGGTTTTATTGTTACCAGAGATGTTGTATTTTGTTGAAGAATCAATCACAAAGTTGAAGGTCAAAGTCTAAGGAGAAAAGCACATGCCTATGTGAAGGGACAATTTCACACATGTACCATATTTGGAAACTTAGACTTAACTTTAGTTCTAGAATTTTCAAAAGTCATGATATTGAGAAAAATCAATATAAACTACTTGTACCAATAGATGGGAGAAAAAAAAAAAGAAAATGAAAAAAGAAAGAGAGAGAGAGAGAGAGAGAGAGAGAGAGAAAGATAGATTTTGTATGACTGAGTATAGTTGGGCTTCTCTGAGTAAGAAAGCACCGGTAAATTTCTGAGTTTTTCATAGCTATGAGAAGAACTAATTAAAGTTTTGTGTATGAGACTATCTCCTCCATCTTCATACTTTGCCTACTGTGTAATGATCCCAAAAGTTCAAGTTTCCCAAATAACTCGATGCCTAGCATCGAGTTTGTGCTGATAAGTCCTTATTTTATTCTCTGAGTTTTTAGTTATTGTTGAATCTTCTTAAAAACATGAGCTTTGTGGAGCAACTTGATGCCTGCATCGTGTTTCCGTGTAAAGTCAATTGCCTAGCATCAAGTTCCATCATAAAAGTGTTTTTCTTCATATCTATGTCCAAGGAGGTATTTTAGGTGCTAAAAAAGTGGCCAAAAACACACCAATTCGATGTCTGGCATCGAATTCTTGCTACAAGTCAATGCTAAGTTGAAAATTTTCAAAAATGGATAGGCACTTTTACTAAAATAGGTGGCATTTCCTATTTTGGCAATCATACATAGTCATCTTGTGAAGGCCATAACTTGGTGTGTACTGGAAATTTTTTATCAACTAATAGCGTACTAGAAAGTTCTTCTCTTCTACTTTCATTCACCAAAATATCTTGGACAAAATAATATTTGTACTAAGAGAAATAAGCAAAAGAGTGAAGGTATGTTATTTTAGTGACTAGAAATTTCTGAAGAAGTAAAGTTCTTACTTTGGCTATTATTTCTCAAAGTTTGAAGAAGCATTGCGTTAATGGTGACCATGGAGGTTGTCTAGTGTCACATTAATTCATTTCTTGTGATGTTTCGTACATCAACAAGTGGTATCAGAGTATAAAGGTTCTAGAGAGTAGAAGGCATCAAAGGTACGAGAAGTTTTGAAAAGTTTTCATTGTTGATATATTTAGGTAGTGATGTGTGTGAACACTCTAGGACCACTGGACACTTTTTTCCTTCTTTAGGAGGTTTTTTTTCCTCGTCTTGTATATACACCTATTTCCCTAATGGGCTACTTATCTTTGTACATTCTAGTGGTAATACATTCAGTATTGTGTGTTGTGCTTGAAGCTTCTTCTTCTTCCTTGTGCTGTTTGTGTGCTTCCGTAGACGTCTAAATCCAACAATTGGTATCAGAGCAGGTTGCCACTTCATCTAGGGCATCGTCGACACTCCTTTGATCACAATCTTAGAATTAAAATTTGATACTTATACTCAGGGTGATTAGGAATCAAAACAACTTTGTTGTGTGGTGCCGAAATCCCAATATGAGCTCGTTTTGGCCTCTGAAAGCACTATCGCAATGCTTATGCAAGCTATTTCATCTTTTTGTGCCAAAGATATGTAGGAGTTTTGATTTGCCAATATAAGTGTCTCAAAGTCTGCTACGTCTAGCAGAACTTGTTTGGGTAGTTCTATTCAACTTTTTCAGGTACAATCATTTTTCTGCATCAAGGTATTTTAGTCAGTGGATATGGCTGAAAGCAGTGATGTATTCCATATGTTGGCTATTGAAGGTAAGTTGGATGGTACCAATTATCCATTGTGGGCTTATATGATGTGTCATGTATTGGTCGCAAAAGGAGTGTGGAATATTGTGCAGGGTGTTGAAAAATGTCATGTTACACCTGCGAACACAAGTACTACAAATACAGGTTCTAAAGTTGATGCAAATGCTGTCGAAGATGATGATATTCTACAGATTCCTATTCGTGTTGCTGTTTTTGTTGCACCTATTGCACAACAAATTTGTGGGATGGCAGAGATGCTCAAGCACATTCATTGATAGCTTCGTCTATCAAACATGCCATTATTCCTCACATTCACTCTTGTAGAATAGTGAAGGATGCTTGGGATACACTTACCACATTGTACCAGGTTAGGAATGAGGCTCGTGTTGCTTACCTCCAAAAATAGTTGCAGCGTGAACACATGAATGAAGGTGATTCTATAGAAACTTTTCTAACAAAGATCAAGGATTTGAAGGAATAGTTAATTTATGCAGATGAAGTCCTCTAGACCACATATTATTAGGACCAGAATTCAATTAGTACATTCCATTGCATAGAACTACAAAGTAATCCTTATTCGTCTATAGAAAAATGTATCTACACCATCATTCATATTTTAAGAACATTAATATATAAGACAAAGGGTTATACTAAGTTTTTATTTAATAATTTTATATTAGTTTCTATATTAGTTTTTCTTGGCACATGCAAAAAATCAAATAAGAACATTAGCATTTTGTATATAATACATGAGTTAATCAATCATATGATACATAAGTTTTTTGTATATAATACATGAGTTTTTTGTCCACAAGATAGATATATTCCGCACATGCTGCAAAACAAAGGAGTTTCCATAATTTCCAAGAGCGCCTTTCAATCATTTGGGAGAAGGAAATCCATTTGGGAGAAGGAAATCCATTTGGGAGAAGGAAATCTTTTCTACTTGTAAAACTAAGTGGAAATGCAACTTCTAGCTAATATTTAATAACTACTAAATCATCGGTTAGTCAAATAAAAAATTGCAAGTATAAAAAGCTTGAAAATTAATTGTTCGGCATAGACCCCGAGCATGACACACATACAACATTGACATATGCCCACAATGTTGGAGTTGAGGATTATAGTTTTGAAGTTCAAGGTCTGCGGAAGCATGCAAATGGCACAAGAAAGAAGAAGAAGCTTGGAGCACAACACACAATACTGAATGTATTACCAAGAGAATGTACAAAGATAAGTAACCCATTAGAGCTATAGGCTATATACGAGTTGGGGGAAAAAACCTCCTAAAGAGGGAAGAAAGTGCCCCGGCATTCCTAGTGTGTTCACACATGTCACTACCTAAATATATAAAAAAAATCCCCTGCAAAGTGATGCGGTGAACGAGGAGCTGGCACTCATGTATAAGGAAGTGCCAAGCTATGTGGAATCACTCCACAAAAGGAAGTGAAACTTCTCCCTAGGCAGAGCCGTTGTGAAAAGGTATGCAATGTTCTCCTATGTGGGCACATATGCCATATTGCTCTCCCCAGTAGAGAACCTCTCCCTGACATAATGATAGTGCACCTCAATGTGCTTAGTGCGAGCATGGAACACAAGTTTCCTTGCAACTACCAATGCACTCTCTAACTGGCAGTGAAGATGGTGGTGGCAGAAGACTGACCAACACCCAAATCAGCCATAGGGCATCTGAGCCACACACACTCAATAGTTGCTATGAAAGCTTCCCTACTGGCCATAGTAGGCTCCTTCTTGCTCAACTAAGATATACATGAGCTGCAAAGCATGAAGTAAAATCAACTAGTGGAGACACGAGTGTCATAGCAACCAGCTCAGTCAAAGTAAAAAAAAGCACGTAAATCTGGTGGTAGTGATCCCCCCTTGGGAAAAAACAATCCAAGAACTCGGGTACCACTCAAGTAGTGAAAGATGCACTTAAGCACCTACCAATGCTTGACACATGGGCAATGCATAAACCAGTTCATCTATGAGATAGCAAACTGAATATCTCGTTGTGTAATGCATAAGTAAATCAAGCATCCAACAGCCTGTTGATAGAGAAATGCATCAAACGCATCTCCATCATCATGAAGACTCAACATATGTGGTAAAGCCTGACTCTTGACCAAGCCTGACTCTCCAGCATCATAAGTAAATCAAAATATGTGGTAAAGCCTGACTCTTGACCATACACCTTGCCATCTCCATGAGTGACACGTTTTTCCTTTTAGCAACTCCATTCCATTGAGGTTTATATGGCACTGTATACTGATGTTATCCCACGTTCAGCCAGAAATGCATTAAAGTCACAAGACATATATTGCCCCCCTCAATCAGAACGGAGGGTGCCCATTTTACATGTTGACAAATTTACAGCCAAAATTAGAAACTATTTGAAGCACATCAATGTGAACAAGCTGCAATTTCTGAGTAGCTTCAATTTCAATGGATATACCCATGCATGTCTGGAAAAATCATCAATTAAAGTCATGAAGTAAAGATAGTTTCCAAAAGAGGGTGTTTGCATAGGACCATAGACATCAATGTGAACAAGCTGCAATTTTTGAGTAGCTCCAAGTAAATCATCTTTTGGGAACGAGGAGTGCTACATTTTGCCCAAAATACAGCCTTCACACACATGTTTATCAGGTGCCTCAAGTTTGGGCAAAGAGGACACCATTTCAGATTTCTATAGGTGTAGCAAACTAGCAAAATTTAGATGATCAAAGCATGCATGCCAAAGCTTTGCATCTGACAAAGCGTGAGAATCATGTACTGCACATGTTGAATCATTCAATATTTTTCATGCTCTATGAGCTTATAAAGCCCATGACATAAAATGCTAGAAGCTATAATGACATAATCATTTGATAGATCATGAACTATACATATGTCATCAACAAATTTCAAAACCAAGCCAATCTTGGCTAAAGCTGAAATTGATAACATATTCTTCTTGATCCTTGGCACAAATAAAGCATCTGACAATGTAAAAAAACTACTATCAGCAGTAGTGATAATGATCTTACCAACTGCCATGATAGGATAAGAGGTTTTGTTGGCACATGTGACAATATTCCATGTAGGGGTAGGCTCAAGTGAAGTGAAGAAACTATGCTACGAGGTAATATGTTTGGTTGCCCCGCTATCAAAGTACTAAATATCTGAGTCTACTGCAGACATACACTGCTCATGAGAAGATGGTTCATAAATGCAAACAATGGTAAATGCCCATTCTTCATTCTGCACAAGATTAGCAAACTCTATTTTGGGTGTAGAGGCCTGTGCAACAACCATTCCGGCCTCTTTCTTCTTTGCCTCTTTACGAGCCAGTTTTGGATAACTCTTTATGACATGATCATTTCCTTTACAATATTGGCAAAACAATTTCTACTTTTCTGTTTTCTTCTCGTCTTTGTCATCCTTCTTTGATTGTGTAGAATTAGCAGATTTTCTCGATTTACCTTTGCCCTTCTGACTAGCCAGGAAAGCTTGATCTGCAACATGCATAATGGACGTGTTCTGCCTAGACTGATCTTTCTGCAACAAAACAGAGATTAACACCTCGAATGCTAAGGCATTTGGATTGCCTTTCATCATCAACCGAAGAGTAGAAGCAAAACTCTAATATGAATAAGGAAGACCATTTAGAATAGTCTGCACAAGTGAATTGTCAAGCAAGACTTCATCAACAGAAATCAAATACTCCTTGAAATCTTTGATCTTTGTCAAAAAACTATCCACGAAATCTCCTTCATTCATGTGCTCACTCTCCAACTGTTTTCGAAGGTAAGCAACATGAGCCTCGTTCCTTGCGTAATAAAAAATTTTTAATGTATCTCAAGCATGCTTTTCTATTTTGCAGGAGCGAATGTGGGGAATAATGGCATGTTTGACACAGAAGGCTATCAATGCATGTGCCTGAGCATCTCTGCCATCTGATCAAAGTTGCCCCCTAGTAGGTGCAACAACAACTGCAACATGAATAAGAATCTGAAGAATATCACCATCTTCAATGCCTATGCATCACCTGCAACAACTATGTTTGCACGTGTAATAGGACGTTTTTCAACAGCGTGCACACTATTCCGGAGTCCTTTTGCAACCAATACATGACGCATTATATAAGCCCATAATGGGTAATTGGTACCATCCTTCACACACATCACTACCGAAATATATCAACAACCCCTTTCAAGTATCTCAAGATAGATTTGACTTCCTCCCAATGAGCTTTGTCATGATTAGTCATGAACTTGCTAACAACTCCCACTGCATGAGCAATGTTTGGCCGAGTGCAAACCATAGCATACATAAGTGAACCATAGGTTGATGCATATGGAGCACTCTTCATGTAGTTGGCCACATCATCATCTTTGGGACAATCATCCTTGGAAAGATTAACATGTGGTTGCAGTGACACTCCAAGAGGCTTAGCACAACCACATTAAATATGTCTAACTCTTTTTCAATGTATTTTTTTTGGGATAAATGTAAAGTGTACTATAGTCTATCCCTTTTCATTCACATATCAAGAATATGCTCAACATCCCCAAGGTCTTTTACTGAGAATGCAGAGTTCAACTACTGTTTAAGAGCATTTAGAGTGCTCTTTTTCTTTTGAGTCAACAAGATATCATCTACATGTAGCACAATAATTATTGGGCTTCCATCCTCATCCTTTTTAGTGTACAAATAGTGGTTTGCATGGCTTCTTTTGAACCCATGTTCGAGCATAAATGCATCGAAATTCCTACACCATTGTCCGGGGGCTTGTTGTTACACTTATGTGTTCCTCGTGTAGCTTTGATGTGAACCTTTTCCCTATACATGGGCACTTTTTACTCTAGTGCTGGCTAGAGGTTTTTTCCCCATGTTACCCCATACTTGATACTCTCATATGTGGTGGTACTTTGTACTTAGGGATATTATTCAGCTCTTACTTCAGTTCAGTTCATCGATCAATAGAGAGAGCTATTCCAGTCATCATCTTCTCCGTGTGTCTTGCTGCGTTTGTGCTCCTTGTGTGTGCTTCTTGTGTATCTCTCGCACTTCTACACACACCCAACAGTGGTATCAGAGCAGGTTCAGCTTCTTCTCAAGTTTCGGTTTTTTGCGTCGCGGCGCGCGCGCACTTTAACAGTGCAAATCGACTTCAGAGCATAGAAGTGTGAACTTCAGTAGCCCGGAAACATTTCCATCAAGTGCACTGGGGTTTTACCCCCATTTCGAAGCCATTCGTGCAGTCAGAATCGCCATCAGAGTGACGGTTTGTGAGCTGAAATTTCAGCACTCATTTCAGTTTTCGTTGAAGTGAAGATTTTGTCACATTCTTGTTCCTTAGTGAAATGGCGGGCAGCAATGACTTGTTTGGCATGCTTCAAGCTGAAGATAAGCTTGATGGGACCAACTATCCGATGTGGTCTTACATGATGAAGCACATTCTTGTTGCAAAACAACTTTGGAACATAGTGGCATATGTAGATCGAAGACCGGCAGGTGCTTCTACTTCACAGTCTACTGTCACAGATGGAGCTTCTTCTTCGAGTACAGTGGTTTCTCCTTCTCCACCTACACAGGAGCAGCTTAGATGGGATGGAAAAGATGCTCAAGCTCATGCTTTGATTGCGCTTTCAGTGAAGCGTCATATAGTTCCACACATTCGGTCATGTTCTACATCATGACAGGCATGGGACACTCTTGCTTCTTTGTATGCCGTGCGTAATGAAGCACATGTTGCATACTTGAGGAAACAACTTGAGGATGTATGTATGGCTGAAAATGAGTCAGTGGATGTGTATGTGACACGCATCAAGGACTTGAAAGAGCAATTGGCAAACATAGATGAGATCATTCCGGATGCATCACTCATTTCTACATTGTTGAAAGGATTACCGGAATCTTTTCAAAGCTTTGCTACTACACTTCGTTTGGTTGCAAAAGGAAATCCTAATATGTATGCATTTGATGAGTTTGTGTCTCTTTTTTTGCAAGAAGAGCAATCTAGAGTGAATAGGAGTGGTTTGATTGAAGGAACGCAAGCACTTGCTATCTCACAAAAGGGGAAAAGCAAGTATGGTTCAGCTTTTGGTTCATCAAAACCAAAGCCTCAAGCTTCCTCTTCCACTCATTCCTCTAATGATGGTGATTTGCAAAAGAAGAAGAGATGCAAATATTGCCGGAAGGCTGGTCATACTATTGATGAGTGTAGAAAGCTTGCTAAACGCAATGAAAAGAAGAAGGAATCGGGCATATCTATTGCTGAAAATTCAGCAAATGCAAAGAATGATGAAGCTAACATGGCTCAAGATTTTTGGGCATGTGTTGTTACATGTCATTATGATGCTTCTTTACATTCCAAATGTATGGTTGTGAGTGAGGCTGATTCAGATTGGTTCTTTGATAGTGGTGCTTCAAAGCACATAAC
The DNA here is from genome assembly GCA_020310875.1 of Ceratopteris richardii. Lineage (NCBI taxonomy): Eukaryota > Viridiplantae > Streptophyta > Polypodiopsida > Polypodiales > Pteridaceae > Ceratopteris > Ceratopteris richardii. The sequence continues at coordinate 107,191,812 of CM035438.1, forward strand.
ATCATGCAAAAGATTTTTTGCCTCTTTGAAAGATGCACCTAAAGGAGGACATGTGGTGTGTGCAAACAATGCCTCTTATCCTATCATTGGAGTAGGAGAAATTGAGCTTACGACTGCAAATGGAGGTGTGATTCTCTTGAAAAATGCATTGTATGTGCCCGGTATCAAGAAGAACTTAATTTCAGTTCCGTTGATTGCCAAAGCTGGACTTCATGTACACTTTGTTGATGATAAGTGTATGGTTCATGATTTCACCAATGGCGATGTTATCGTGATGTCCGGTACATTATGTGATGGTTTGTATCGCATGGATACATACAAGAGGGCTGCCTCGAATGCCTTGGTTGCTCATACTTCTTCCATGGCTGAAATGGAGCTTTGGCATGCTCGTTTTGGTCATTTAAACTTCAATAGTTTGCTCTACTTGCAAAAGAAGGACATGGTTATTGGATTGCCTACACTTGAGTCCATTGAAAAACATGCATGTGAAGGTTGCATTCTTGGAAAAATGCATCGTGCTTCTTTTCCAAAAGATAGTCACACACACACTACAAGAAAATTGCAACTTGTTCATAGTGATGTATGTGGTCCGGTCAAGACTCCATCTTTTGGGAAGCATGTATATTTTGTTACCTTCATTGATGATGCTACTCTCCATACATGGGTGTATCCTATGAAAGCAAAGAATGAGGTATTTTCTTGCTTCAAAGCATTTTTAGCTATGGCTGAAAATTTTTCTTCACAAAAGCTTTTGACTCTACGCACGGATCGTGGTGTTGAGTACATGTCACATGAGTTTAATGCTTTTCTTCGTGAAAGAGGTATTTCACACCAATGTACGGTGCCATATACACCTCAACAAAATGGTGTTGCCGAGCGTAAAAATAGAACTTTACTTGAAATGGCACGATGTATGGTTAAAGGAAAGCATCTTCCTCATAAGTTTTGGATGGAAGCGGTCATGTGTGCAAATTATGTGTTGAATCGCTGCCCTACAAAAGCATTGAGAGTCATCACTCCTTATGAGGCTTGGAATGGTCATAAGCCTATGGTTAGTCATATGCGTGTGTTTGGTTGTTTGGCATATGCTCTTGTGCCATCACAACAACGTCACAAACTTGATGACAAGGCAAAGAAATGTATATTTGTTGGTTATAGTGTTGAAAATAAGGGATATCGGTTGTACCATCCATTGACGAACACAATTATTGTGAGCTGAGATGTGGTATTTGCTGAAAATTCAGTTTTCCCTCTACTTGAATGCAAAAAACAGCCAACAGTTAGGTCACAAGATGTGTTCGATACACTCATGCCTTTGTTCTAAAATGGTGCGCTTGACTATGGCCATGTAGATCTGCCAACTGAGGTTCAAAGGGCTGAAAAATTCCAGCCAAATAGGGCTGAAAATGTGGATAATTTTCAGCCAAACATGGCTGAAAAAATTCAGCCAAAATATGTCAAAACTGTTGGAAATTTCCAGCCACATATGGCTGAACATATGTGACAAAATATGGCTGAAACTGAGCATGAAATTCAGCCCACGCATGATGTACATATTGAAGATGTTTTACATAATGAACGCATGTCTATCAAGAGTGCACAATCTATGCCAAAGTGGCTGAAACAAACTTTGCAGGACAGCAAATTGAGTGCACCTTTACTTGGTAGAACAAGGTCAAGCTCTCACCATGCATCAAGTAATTTTGTGGATTATTCTCTTATTGCTACAATATGTAATGAAGAGCCACTTTCTTTTGAAGATGCATGTGACGATCCACAATGGATGAGTGCTATGCAATTAGAAATGGATTCCATACATAGGAATGGTACTTGGGAGTTATGTGAATTGCCAAAAGGAAAGAATGCCATTGGTACAAAGTGGGTTTACAAGATTAAGAGAAAATCTGATGGTAGCATTGATCGCTACAAAGCTAGATTGGTTGCCAAAGGATATGCGCAACAATATGGCATTGACTATGAGGAAACTTTTGCACCTACTTCACGCATGACTACCATTCGTACCATGGTTGCATTGGCTGCCCATCAAGGTTGGAAAGTGCATCAATTGGACATAAAAACAGCCTTCTTGAATGGAGATTTGCAAGAAGAGGTCTATGTGAAGCAACCTCCTGGATTTGCTATGAAAGGGAAAGAGCATATGGTTTGTCGCTTGCATAAAGCCTTGTATGGTCTCAAGCAAGCTCCACGTGCATGGTATGACAAAATACATAAGCACTTGATTGCTCTTGGCTTCACATGCTGTCCGATTGAAAGCACACTCTATGTACGCAAAAATGGGGCTGATCTTATAGTGCTTGTTCTTTATGTTGATGACATACTCTTGACTGGGTCATGTGATGCAAAACTTGACATTCTTATGGCTGATTTGCAACATACTTTTGATGTCACTTATCTTGGTCTTTTGAGCTACTATCTTGGCATCCAGTTTGTATCCGTTGAGGGGGGAATTGTTATGCATCAAGCAAAGTATGTTGAAAAACTACTTCAGCATTTTGACTTTGAGGATTGCAAGCCAGTTTCCACACCAGTTGAGACAGGATTTAGATTCTCAGTTGAGGATTCCAGTGATGCATTTGACACTTCTCTTTATCAGCAGGCTGTGGGATGTCTTATATATGCATGCAACACAAGGCCAGATATACAGTATGCAGTTTCCCAGTTGAGTCGATTCATGCATAGCCCTGGCACTAAGCATTGGCAAGCGGTGAAACGTGTGTTTAGATATCTTCGAGGCACTTTGAGCTTAGGTCTCTTTTATGGCAGAGATGTTCAGCCATGCTTGCACGCTTTTACATATAGTGATTGGGCTGGTTGTTATGATACTCGCGTGTCCACTAGTGGTAATTGCTTTTTCCTTGGAGACTCATGCATATCTTGGTTGAGTAAGAAGCAACCTACAGTGGCGACATCGAGTTGTGAAGCTGAGTACAGGGCAGTTTTCACAGCTATATTGGAGTGTATATGGCTGAGACGCCTATTGATGGATCTTTGCATGGAGATTGATGCTGCTATGCATATTCTCACAGATAGTCAGAGTGCTTTGGCTGTTGCACGAAACCCAGTGTTTCATGCACGGACCAAACATATTGAGGTGCATTATCACTATGTGAGAGAGCGCCTTCATGCAGGAGATATTGATTTGGTATATGTGCCTACACAAGATAATGTGGCAGACATATTCACCAAAGCTCTTCCACGGGAAAAGTTTGAAGCTTTTCGCAAAGCTTTAGGCTTATTACCTTGTGGGGGCTGATCTGTCACTCCCTGTATGTGTTCACATCATTCGCTCCAGGGGGGTTTGTTACACTTATGTGTTCCTCGTGTAGCTTTGATGTGAACCTTTTCCCTATACATAGGCACTTTTTACTCTAGTGCTGGCTAGAGGTTTTTTCCCCATGTTACCACATACTTGATACTCTCATATGTGGTGGTACTTTGTACTTAGGGATATTATTCAGCTCTTACTTCAGTTCAGTTCAACGATCAATAGAGAGAGCTATTCCAGCCATCATCTTCTCCGTGTGTCTTGCTGCGTTTGTGCTCCTTGTGTGTGCTTCTTGTGTGTCTCTCGCACTTCTACACACACCCAACACTTGTTTCAGCCCATATGAGCTCCTTTTCAGTTGCACAAGATGCCCGTTTCCATAAATGTCATATCCTTCTAGTTGTTTCATGTACAAATCTTCGTCTAAATCACCATGCAAAAAGGTTGTTTTAACACCCATTTGGAATAACTCCAAATCCAAGGTAGTTGTGAGAGCAAATAACACACATAATGTGGTCATTTTAACCATAGGAAAGAACAACTCTTGGAAATGAATGTCCTCTTTTTAGGGCATATCCCTTAGCAATCAGCCTTGCCTTATACTTGGGTTTGCCATCAACAATTTTGTTTTTTTATACCCACTTGTTGGGAATGGCCTTCTTACCTTATGCAACTCAACCAAATCCCAAGTATCATTTGCATGCAATACCTTTATCTCTTCTTGCATGGCTAAAACCCACTTCTTCTCATGCTCACATAGCTTTGTCTCTTTGTAAGTGAGAGACACCCTCATTTGAGAACATAATGTAATGTACAGAGGGTCATACTTCACAAGCCTCCTAGGACGTGTAGATCTTCTTACCCAATGACCACATTCTCTAGAAATGGATCTACATCAAGAGGTACACCAACTTCCTCAGTGTTAATGGGATGTTGTACATCATTTCCAGCCTTGTTTTCAACATGAATAGGTGGCTACATATGCCCATCGAAAGCCTCATTTTGTTGTCCAACATCATCTGGCTCAACAATTACTGCCTCATTTTCATTTCTAGCCATATGTGGTGCATCCCAAGGTTTCAAATCAGATTTAGCACGTGGCTATACATACTGACATTTGACCTTTTTATGGTCACTTTTAAAGGCAGAATCATTTTCTAGCAGCCTTGCCTCATTAACTTGACTGCATATTACCTTCTTGAGCTTAGGTATCCAAATCCTGTAGCCCATTTCACCTTCATCTCCATAACCCATAAAGATTCCTTTCATGGACTTTGCATCAAACTTGCTTCTCAACTCAAGCCTTATATGCACAACAACATTACAACCAAAGATGCATAGGTGGTCATATGAAGCTAGTTTGCCAAAACGAACCTCTTCCGGAATGCCACCTTTTAAGGACATATGAGGGGGTAGATTGCAAACATGAACTATAGTTTTCGAATCCTCTCCCCCAAATCCATGAGGGAGATTAGTTGTGGACAACATGCCTCTCACCCTCTCACATAAAGTCGTGTTATACCTTTTAGCAACACCGTTGGAAGAGGGCATGTATGGGACTGTTAGTTCCCTCTTAATACCAATATTTTCACAAAATCTATTGAATTTAGCACTTTTAAACTCACCCGCATTATCTGTACATAAGCATTTCAATTTCTACCTATTTGGGTGGTCAAAAATGCATGAAATTTCTTAATTTTTGCAAAGGCTTCATCTTCAGATTCTCAAAAATATACCAGAAGCTTCATATATTAGTCATCAACAAAAGAAACAAAGTAAAGAGCACCTCCATAGATTTGGTGGGCATGCTACAAACATTAGAATGAACAATATCAAGCACATTAGACTTACGAGAGACACCATAGTAGTAGGAATTCTTTACTTGCCCATATTGACATTCATTCCAAAAATCAAGTTTTGAGACTTCATCATCAAATTTGTCCAAATTACATAGTTTATCAACGTCTTCTTGGCTCATGTGGCCAACCCTTTTATGTCATTATTCCATATATGAATGGATTTTAGCCAAATCAATAAACTTTCCCAACAAGCCTTTACCATGCAAGCAATAAAAAGTCCCTTTCTTTGTACGTTCAACAATCACGCTAGAGCTTTTGATAAGCTTCAATGACCCCTTCTCAAAGAGTGTGTTGTATCTATGCATATCCATTTTCCCATTAGAAAATAGGTTTTTTTTTATGCTTGGTACATACCTTACATCATCAAAAACTAGCTCATTAGTGCCATCTACAGATGCATTAGAACAAGCATGATTATTTCCAAGATATGCATGTCCATGGTTGTTGCATGAAAGGTAGTAAATCACTTCTTAATAGGAATGTCACAATCCATGTTTGTGACAAAGCATCATTCACAATCATATCCCTCTTTGTGATTTGCATATCATGTGCATGAATATTAAGAGAAGCATCATTAGCTTTGGCATACCTGCTAAAGAATATCTTCTGCATCTGATATCTCCTTAATGAAAACATTAGAGGCCACATTGGCCTTCACTTTGTCCTAGTTCTTTGAGTTATCATTTGGTTCATTTTTGGTGTCCTTTTTCTACTTATCACCCGTGTTTTTCTTTCTTTATAGTTCAACATTTTAGTATCTACAATTAGGCTTCTTGCAACCTTTCCTACCACATTGGTAATAAGTCACTTCAGCCTTGCCTTTTGTTTTACTCTTATTCCTCTATATATTTTTGCTTTTATTTTTTGTTCTTCCTCTAACCACATTGGCTGAACCACTACCCTCTCCACTTGCTTTCCTCTTGATTTCCTCATTCAAAATAGAACCCTTTACATCATAAAAGGTAAGATTGAGATTATTTGAAAGTGAAACAACCAATTTTTCCCATGAATCAAGTAAGGTCATCAACAAAAAGATGGCCTTAAGCTTATCATCATATGTAGGTAATTCGAAGTCCTTCAATTGCGAGAGACTATATGTAAAAATAGATAAGTGCTCGACTGCATTTTTACTCATCAAGCTTTCCTACACACTAGCTTACACATAGGATGCACTTGATTTATAGGCATGGTATTTTCATAGGTGGGCTTTAGCTTTTCCCATGCCTCAAAAGCACTTATAAGGCCCTTTCGATCCACCAAGATTTCATATGATACAACCATCTTGATATAAGTGATGGCCTTCTTGTTTAGGTTCATCCATTCTTCAAGCTTGACTTCCTCAAGAGCCCCTTCATAATCATTAAGAAAGAGGATGCCCAAAATTCTCTCTTTCCACAAATCAAAACTACTACCCTCAAATCTCTTTTTCTCAAATAATTAGATGAGGTAAAAGTGTTGGAGTTAGACATCTGTGGAAGCACACAGAAACAACAAGGAAGAAGAAGAAGCTTGGAGCTCAACACACAATACTGATGATATTACTAGAGAATGTACAAAGATATGTAGCCCATTAGGGCAATAGGCATATATACAAGCCGGGGGAAAAAAACCTCCTACAGAGGGGAAAAAGTGCCCCGGCGGTCCTAGTGTGTTCACACACATCAATACCTAAATATATCAACAAATCCCCCTTGGGAGTGATGTAGTGAACAAGGAGCTGGCACTCATGTATAAGGAAGTGCCAATCTATGTGGAATCAATCCACAAAAGAAAGTAAGCCCAAAGCTTTGCGGAATGCTTCAAACTTTTCCCTAGGTAGAGCCTTCAAGAAAAGGTATGCACATATGCCAAGCTGATCTCCCCATCAGAGAACCTCTCCATGACATAATGATAATGCACCTCAATGTGCTTAATGCGAGCATGGAACATAGGGTTCCTCGCAACTGCCAACGCGCTTTGACTGTTAGTGAAGATGGTGGTGGCAGAAGACTGACCAACACCCAAATCAACCATAAGGCGTCTGAGCCGCACATACTCAACAGTAACTATGAAAGCCACCCTATACTCAGCCTCACAACTGGAAGTGGCCACAGTAGGCTGCTTCTTGCTCAACCAAGATATATATGAGCTACCAAGCATGAAGCAAAAGCCACTAGTGGACACACAAGTGTCATAGCAACCAGCCCAGTCTGAGTCAAAAAAAGCATGCAAATCTGGCGATAATGATACCCCCTTGGGATAAAACAACCCAAGTAGCCGAGTACCACTCAACTAGCGAAAGATGCGCTTAACCGCCTGCCAATGCTTAACACTTGGGCAATCATAAACCTGCTCATCTATGAGACAACAAACTGAATATCTGGCTGAGTAATGCATAAGTAAATCAGGCATCCAACAACCTACTGATAGAGGACAACATCAAATGCATCTCCATCATCATGAAGGCTCAATCGTAAACCTGTCTCCATAGGAGTGGCAATATGCTAAAATTCTTCAAGGCCAAAACGCTGCAATAATGTGTCAATATATTTCGTTTGACACAAAGACATTCCACCATCAACTTGCATAAACCGAATGCCCGAATAGTGATGCAAATGCCCCAAATCAGACATCTCAAATGAGGCATGCAAATCAGCCTTAAAATCAGCAATATGCTTCTCAATAGGACCAATGAGAAGCTTGTCGTCAACATAGACAACAATGATCAGAAGCACATCATTAGCACGCTTAACATATAAGGTGCTTTCAGTTGGACCGTTCTCAAAACCATGTGCAATCAGATAGGCATGTATCTTCTCATACCAAGCACGTGGTGCTTGCTTTAAACCATATAATGCCTTCTTTAACCTGCACACCTGGTTTTCATGCCCTTTCTGCACAAATCCACGAGGCTGAAAAACATACACTTCTTCATGCAAGTGACCATTCAGAAATGCAGTTTTAATGTCCAACTTATGTACATTCCAACCATGATGGGCGGCAAGTGCACGGATCCTCTGAACAGTAGTCATACGGCATGTAGGTGCAAAGGTCTCATCAAAATCAATGCCTCTTTTCTATGCATAACCCTTTGCAACAAGCCTAGCCTTATACTTGTCAACTGTTCCATCAGGCTTATGCTTCAGCTTGTAAACCCATTTAGTGCCAATGGCCTTCTTGCCAGGAGGCAAGTCACATAAGACCAAGTACCATTCTTCATTATAGCATCATATTCAGATTGCATAGCAACCATCCAATTTTTTGAATTTTGTGCTTTGTCAAATGAAATAGGCTCATTCTCATCACAGAGACTAGATGCAACCATAGCATAGAAACCTGATGCAAAAGAGGCACAATGAGAGCCTGATCGAGTATGATATGACAGAGGTGCATCTAATTTGTTGTCATGCAAAGTTTGCTGATCATTGCAGAGAATTTGGATGCATAGCATATGCACATATTCCATCACAAATCAGAGGTAAATTGGATCCTAAAGCAGAGAAATGTGTGTTTATTGGATATGAACTAAATAAAAAAGGGTATATGTTATATAATCCAAGTACTAAAGGTTTCATTGTTAGCAGAAATGTTGTATTTTGTTGAAGAATCAATCACAAAGTTGAAGGTCAAAGTCTAAGGAGAAAAGCACATGCCTATGTGAAGGGACAATTTCACACATGTACCATATTTGAAAACTTAGGCTTAACTTTAGTTCTAGAATTTTCAAAAGTCATGAGATTGAGAAAATCAATATAAACTACTTTGTACCAATAGATGGGAGAAAAAAAAAGAAAAAGAAAAAAGGAGAGAGAGAGAGAGAGAGAGAGAGAGAGAGAGAGAGAGAGAGAGATTTTGTATGACTGAGTATAGTTGGGCTTCTCTGAGTAAGAAAACACCTGTAAATTTCTGAGTTTTTCATAGCTATGAGAAGAACTAATTACATACTTTGTCTACTCTGTAATGATCTCAAAAGTTCAAGTTTCCCAAACAACTCGATGCCTGGCATCGAGTTTGTGCTGATAAGTCCTTATTTTATTCTCTGAGTTTTTACTATTGTTGAATCTTCTTAAAAACATGAGCTTTGTGGAGCAACTTGGTGCCTGCATCGAGTTTCAACGTAAAGTCGATGCCTAGCATCAAGTTCCATCATAAAAGAGTTTTTCTTCATATCTATGTCCAAGGAGGTATTTTAGGTGCTGAAAAAGTGGCCAAAAAACACACCAATTCGATGTTTGGCATCAAATTCTTGCTACAAGTCAATGCTAAGTTGAAAATTTTCAAAAATGGACAGGCGCTTTTACTAAGATAGGTAGCATTTTCTATTTTGGCAATCATACATAGTCATCTTGTGAAGGCCATAACTTGGTGTGTAGTGCAAACTTTTTAGCAACTAATAACTTATTGGAAAGATTTTCTCTTCTACTTTCATCCACTAGAAGATCTTGGATAAAATAATATTTGTACTAAGAGAAATAAGCAAAAGAGTGAAGGTATGTTATTTTAGTGATTAGAAATTTTTGAAGAAGTAATATTCTTACTTTGGCTATTGTTTCTCAAAGTTTGAAGAAGCATTGCATTAATGGTGACCATAGAGGTTGTCTAGTGTCAAATTAATTCATTTCTTGTGATGTTTCATACATCAACAAGTGGTATCAGAGTAGAAAGGTTTTTTTCCCTCTTTAGGAGGTTTTTTTCCCCGGCTTGTATATACACCTATTGCCTTAACGGGCTACTTATCTTTGTACATTCTAGTGGTAATACATTCAGTATTGTGTGTTGAGCCTCAAGCTTCTTCTTCTTCTTCCTTGTGCTATTTGCGTGCTTTTGCAGATGTCTAAATCCAACAATTGGTATCAGAGTAGGTCGCGGCTTCATCTAGGGCATCGTCGACACTCCTCTGATCACAGTCTCAAAATTGCACAAAATTTGGTACTTATACTCAGGGTGATTAGGAGATCAAAATGACTTTACTGTATGGTGCTAAAATCCCAATCTGAGCTCGTTTCCGCCTCCCAACGCACTATCGCAATGCTTATGCAAGCTATTTCATCTTTTTGTGCCAAAGATATATACCAGTTTAGGTTTGCCAATATAAGTGTCTCAAAGTCTGCTACAGTCTAGCAGAACTTGTTTGGGTAGTTCTATTCAACTTTTTCATATACAATCATTTTTCTGCATCAAGGTATTTTAGTGAGGGGCCATGGCTGAAAGCAGTGATGTATTCCATATGTTGGCTATTGAGGATAAGTTGGATGGTACCAATTATCCATTGTGGGCTTATATGATGCGTCATGTATTGGTCGCAAAAGGAGTGTGGAATATTGTGCAGGGTGTTGAAAAATGTCCTATTACACCTGCGAACACAAGTACTGCAAATACAAGTACTCAAGCTGATGCAAATGCTGTCAAAGATGATGATATTCTGTAGATTCCTATTCGTGTTTTTGTTGCTTTTTCTGTTGCACCTATTGCAGAGCAAATTCGTTGGGATGGCAGAGATGCTCAAACACATTCATTGATAGCTGTGTCTATCAAACATGCCATTATTCCTCACATTCACTCTTGTAAAATAGCTAAGGATGCTTGAGATACACTTACCACATTGTACCAGGCTAGGAATGAGGCTTGTGTTGCTTACCTCCAAAAATATTTGGAGAGTGAGCACATGAATGAAGGTGATTCTAAAGAAAATTTTCTGACAAAGATCAAGGATTTGAAGGAGTAGTTAGTTTTTGCAGATGAAGTTCTTCCTAATAGTTCACTTGTGTAGATTGTTCTGAATGGTCTTCCTGCCTCATATCAGAGTTTTGCTTCTACTCTTCGTTTGATGATGAAAGGCAATCCAAATGCCTTAACATTTGAAGAGTTAGTTTCTGTTTTGTTGTAGGAAGACCAGTCTAGGCAAAACAGGACTATTACGTGGGTTGCAGATCAAGCTTTCCTAGCTAGTCAAAAGGGCAAAGGCAAATGGAACTCTTCTACTAGTAAGAAAAGAATATGCAAATGTTGCACATTCGAAGAAGGAAGACAAAGATGAAAAGAAATCAGAAAAGAAAAAAATGTTTTACAAATACTGTAAAGCAAATGATCATGTTATTAAGAGCTATCCAAAACTGGCTGCTAAAGAGCCAAAGAAGAAGGAGACTAGAATGGTTGTTGCAAAGGCCTCCACACTGAAAACAGATTCTGTTAATCTAGTGCAGAATGAAGAATGGGCGTTTACTACTATTTGCAGTTTTGACCCATCTTGTCATGAGCAGTGTATGCCTGCAGTAGACTCATATGTTTGGTACTTTGATAGTGGGGCAACCAAACATATTACTTTGCAGCGTAGTTTCTTCACTTCACTCGAGCCTGCCCCTATAGGGAATATTGTCACATGTGCCAACAACTCCTCTTATCCTGTCATGGGAGTTTCTTTTTTTAATAAAAGGAAGTTCGGCGTTAGCCTATTCTCCCAGACTTTAATTAAAATAAAGAAGAAAAGTTACAAGTGAATGGGACTAGTGCCCAAGGGACCCCCCAAATCCCACAATGCCAGGGAGGAGTATGTGAAGCTAGAAGGCATTACAAAGGAGGCAGATAAATCTATCATCACCCTCATGTGGGACCCATTTGGGTTTCAACTTGTTGTTTTCGAGGAGATAAATACAATGGTGTCTAAACAATGGAGATCTCTTATCTTCGGAGATTCTTTTACCTAGAACAAACAAGGATTTCTCGATTGACCATTCCTTAGGAGTTTGGCCAAAATTGATAGCACATCGCTCCCTCCAAATCTTCCAAAGGGTCTCACCCTTGATGGCATTCCACAGCCTCGATGAGCAATTGCTCCATGTTTCTAAGGTAAGGTCTTCCATGTTTCTGAAGATCAATCCCTTGATGGAAGTTTCCATGGAAGTTTCCCATTTGATTTTGGGAATCCCCCTCCTGTTGGGGTCCCCAGTCCAAAGGAAGTTTCTCCAGATTCTTTCCACTTTGGCCAAGTCTTTCTCCTTAGGTCTCGAACACGAGATAAAGTAAATAGTTGTAGAACGCATAAATGTCTTAACAACCATAGCATGCCCTGCCAAGTTGATTTGCATACCTTTCCAATGATTTAGTTTGCTATCCAACTTGGATAGCACCCAGTTCCATCGTTGGTCTATTGAGATGTCGAATCCCATCGGAATGCCGAGGAGACGGAAGACTTGACCTCTAAGGATAACTTGACACCCTTGATCTAACAACAATTGGGATGTAGGTCCGCTGATTGCTCTGAAAGCAGTTTTAGCATGGTTGATTTTCGAACCTGATGCCATACAAAAGGTGTCGAGGCACCACCAAAACACCTCAATGCTGTTTATATCGTTGTGCACGAAGGCATTCATGTCATCGACAAAGAGTCTCACAATCATTTGGGCGTGACTTAGAGGTAGGGAAAGACCCTTAAGATTGCCAGCGTCCATGTGCTTCTTTAATAGGCGACTGAGTCCATTCGAGGCGATAGCAAAGAGTAATGGAGCCAGAGGGCAGCCTTGCCTAATTGATCTTTTTAAACGAATGGGCTCAGAGAGCTTAGCGTTTATGTTTATTCTAGTTGAAGCATTTCCAAGAAGACTGGAAACCATCTTCGTGAACTTTTGGCTGCATCCAAGGTCTTTCAATGATTGAAGAATAAAGTCCCATTCCAATCTGTCATACGCTTTGTCGAAGTCAATCTTAATGAATACCAGATCTTGTGCAGACTCCTCAGCAAATGCAAGGCCTTCCCAAATGTCGACAATTGCTTCAAGTATAGATCTACCTTTGATAAAACCTTTCTGGTCCTCACAAAGCCATGACTTTAAATGACAAGAGATTCTGTTGGCGATAACTTTTGCAATTATCTTGTATCCTGTTTGGAGCATGGTAATTGGTCGCCAATTTTCAATTTTGTTCTTATCTCCCCTTTTATGGATTAACTTGATGACTCCATTATTAAGACACTCAGGGATGGCACCAAAGGAGAGAGCCTCTTGCCACACCAGACGTAGTGGGGTGGCCACCTCATGTTTGAAGGACTTGAAAAACTCATTGGTGAGACCATTAGGACCCGGGCTTTTCCCATTGGGAAGAGCATCAATAACCTCGATAATTTCATTCTCGAAAATGTTAGCATCTAGCAGAGAAATCATGTTCTGTGGGATTCTAGCTTGAGCAACCCTAGAGATGGTCGCCATGGAGTCACGCCTGTGCGGGGAAAGAGGAGTCGAGACGCCGAGAAGATGGGTAAAGTGCTTGACAATGATAGATCTATTCTCAACTTCCGTGCTACATTCGGTTCCATTGTTGTCAACCAATAAGGGGATGGATTATCTAGCTTGTTTCCTTTTGAGGATGTTACACATCTCTTTCGATGGTTTGTCGGCCTTCCCCACCCACCAATCATTGAAGAAGATTTGAAGATTTTTCCTTTGAACCTCGTCTTCTAATCTTAGTCTTCCCCTGATTTTTAAAAGACCTTGTTGGCATTGTAAGTTACCTTTGTTCACCTCTTCTTCAAGCCGTGAGAGCCTCCGATACACCGTTTCTCTTCTTTTTTTCCGGATATCTCTTATAGTCTTTTGAGTCTTGATCAAAATTTTTCGAGTCCTTTCCACTGCACTTCTCCAACACTTAGCCAGTTCATTACAGTAGGCAAAGGCTTCCGCCCACACTGCAGAGATTTCTTGGTGGACAGAGGGGAGGGAAAATGAAGTCTAACAAGCATGAAACCAAGGGGCTTTCTGGAGCATGGGAATCGGTTTGAAGGACAGAGTAATCGGGTAGTGGTCCGAGATAGTCAGGTCCATGTGTTGGGAAATCGAAGGAATACCCCACTGGAGGATGGTGTTTTGATCGATGTAGTATCTATCAAGTCTTGCTTTCCTCAAAGAGTCCCCCAAATGGAGATTTGACCAGGAGAACCCCTTCATGTCTTTCACCTCGACGAGGTCGAGATGGAGCTTGATTTTATCCCATATCTCTTTCTCCTAGCCGTCAATAATTTTTCCCTTGTTATTCCATCGGTCCTCAGGAAACTCAACCATGTTGAAGTCCCCACAAATCAAAACATTATGTGAGAGGGAGTCGAGAGAAGCCCAAGTATCAATTCTATCTGCTTCTCCATTAGGGGCATAAATTGAGACCACGGTGAACTGAAAAGGGAACCCGATAGAGGCAGCAACCCAGCAATGATTCCGACCTTCAAAAGTCGAGGTCACACTCCTAGACAAGGAGTGACTAATACCGATTGCAGCACCCCCCGGCCCCCTAGGGTGAGAAGTGGAGAACCAAAGGTTGTTTGGAGAAATGCATTTAAGCCGTTTCTGGAGATCCTCTCCGTCGATTTTAACCTCTTGTAAGCAGATAAAGTCAGGGTTGAGGCACTTGTCTTTGAACCACTGGCGGAGAATCGCCGCTCTTGACAGGTCCGACAAACCCCTGACGTTTAGTGATGTGAATTTCATTATTGATGGTTGCCCTCTTTGAGGGGAGGGACCCGATCTTTTTTCTTCTTGTGATCTTCTATTTTCCTCCCAACTTCTTGACTTAGGATCCTACTCTTGAGGGGGCTTTTCCATGGCATGCCCGCTAGTTGTTTTCCTTTAAGCTTTGAATTTTGTTGCGGTAATCTTGGAATGCATACCGAAAGGGTAGGACCAAGGAAGGAGCTTTCACTGTCTGGGTTGTCTTCATTGCTAGTAGTGAAGCCTTCCTCTTTACTCGTGGTGTAACCTTCTTGGTTGTCTTCTTTGCTGGTAGAGCACCCATGGGTATTATCAGTGGGGTCTCCTTCATAATGGTTGTCCCTTGGGAAGTCGACCTCATTAATCTCCTTTTCTAGGTTACAGTACATGTTATTCGAAGGAGCAATTGTCGTAGTGTTCCTTGCTGTTGATCTTCGAGGGCTAACTTTCCTCCTGCGTCTTACTTTAGTGAATCCTTCTGAATCCGTCTAAGCAACGCGAGTTCCATCTTCTTCCTCCATCGGAGGGGGCTGACCCCGGGTGTCAACTTGAGGGAAAGGATCCAGGGTCCCATCTGGTTTAAGTTTCTTTTTATTGGTACTTTTCTTCAAGGGGCAATCTTTGATCCTGTGACCTTGGTGCCCACAACAGAAGCACGCATTTGGCAAATTCTTGTAAGTAACCTCCTGTGTCCAAGTCTTACCGATCTCCATAGTTTATGGAGATTTTCAAGGGAAGGACCTGATTCAGGTCTGTTTTGACACAGATCTGTGGGTGCCACCTTGCATTGAAAGAATGTTGAGCACCATCGTAGATTAACCCCCCTACATCCCCTCTTGAGGCCATTGGGCGACCGATCGGTGAAACGATTTCTTGAAGAAATCCATACAAAAAGTACGGCATATTGGGAAGCTCCACCTAGAGCGGGTAACGAAGCGGCTTTGATCTGTTCGGAACAAAGTCTGGGGTCCACTTAAATAGGCAAAGGGTGGACTGGCCCACTTGCCAGGAGTTGGTAAGATAATCCTATCATGGGAGTTGGTAAGATAATTCTGACTATTGTTGATGGTAGTTCTTTCACTTTGTCATATGCTTTATTTGTGCCAATGATCAAGAAGAATCTGTTATCAGTTTTGGCTTTAACCAAGATTGGCTTGGTTGTGAAATTTGTTGATGACAGGTGTACAATTCATGATTTGTCAAATGGCGACGTGATTATTGCTTCTAGCATTTTATGTCATGGGCTGTATAAGCTCATAGACTATGGAAGATTCGTGAATTATTCAACATGTGCAATACATGATCCTCATGCTATGCCAGATGCAAAGCTTTGGCATGCACGCTTTGGTCATATGAATTTTGTTAGTTTTCTATGCCTTTAGAAATCTGAAATGGTGTCCTCTTTGCCCAAACTTGAGGCACCCGGTAAACATGTATGTGAAGGCTGTATTTTGGGCAAAATGTAGCATTCCTCCTTTCCAAAAGATGGATCAATTGGAGCTACTCAGAAATTGTAGCTTGTTCACAATGATGCTTGTGGTCCTATGCAGACACCCTCTTTTGGAAATTATCTTTACTTCATGAATTTCATTGATGATTTTTCCATGCATGCATGGGTATATCCATTGAAAGCAAAGTCTGAAGTGTTTATGACCTTCAAAGAGTTTCTATTTTTGGCTAAAAATCTGTAAGCATATAAAATGGACACCCTCCATTTTGATGGAGGGGGGAATATATGTCTTCTAAATTTAATGCATTTTTGGCTGAACGTGGGATAAAACATCAGTGTACAGTGCCGTATACACCTCAACGGAATGGAGCTGGTGAATGGAAGAACATGTCATTCATGGAGATGGTGAGGTGTATGGTCAAGAGTCAGGGTTTACCACATAGTTTCTAGCTTGAGGCTATTATGTGTGTAGCATATGTACTTAACAAGTCTCCCACTAAAGCCTGTAGTCTATCACTCTCTATGAGGCTTGGTGTGGTTGAAAGCCATCTGTTGCTCATCTCCGTGTTTTTGGTTGTCTGGCATATGCATTAGTGCATGAACAACATCACAGAAAATTGGATGATAAAGCAGTAAAATGTATTTGTTGGGTACAGTTCTGAAAGCAAAGGCTATCGTTTGTATCATCCATAGACTAAACACATTCTGGTTAGCCATGATGTTGTTTTTGTGCAAGATGCCATTCAGCCCTTACTTTCATGTACGAAGGAGACATTTGTTAGCTCAAAAGACATGTATGATACTTTGTTGTCTCTTTTTACAGGTGGACAGTCTAGTGCTGGTCCTAATGAGGAAACTTCTTAGCCTTTACAGGTTTCATGTGATGATGCAAATCATTCCATTTCTGATGCAGATTTACATGATGCACTTGTTCATGGGAGAATTGATATTGAACAGGCAAAACTATGCCAAAATCTTTGGTGCAGACTTTGTGTGATAGTAAATTAGATGCACCTCTATCATATCGTACTTGTTCAAACTCTCATGGTGCCTCTTTTTCATGAGATTGCTATGATATGATGAGACTGAGCCTATTTTGTTTGATGAAGCACAAAATTCTGAACATTGGATGGCTGCAATGCAATTTCAATATGATGTTATCATGAAGAATTGTACCTAGTCTTTATGTGACTTGCCTCTTGGCAAGAAGGCCATTGGCACTAAGTGGGTATACATGTTGAAGTGTAAACCTGATGGAACAATTAATAGGTATAAGGTTAGGCTTGCTACGAAGGGTTATGCGCAGGAAAGAGGCATTGATTTTGATGAGACCTTTGCACCTACATGCCGAATGACTACTGTTCGTAGCATATGTGCACTTGCAGGTCATCATGGTTGGAATGTACACCAGTTGGACATTAAAAGAATATTTGTGAATGGTGAATTGCATGAAGAAGTGTATGTTTTTCAGCCCCATGGCTTTGTGTAGAAAGGGCATGAAAACTAGGTGTGCAGGTTCAAGAAGGCATTATATGGTTTAAAGCAAGTACCATGTGCTTGGTATGAAAAGATACATGCATATCTTATTGCACATGGTTTTGAGATTAGTCCAACTAAAAGCACCTTATATTTTAAGCATGCTAATGATGTGCTTCTGATCATTGTTGTGTATGTTGATGACATGCTGCTCACTGGTCCTCATGACACACATATTGCGGATTTTAAGATTGATTTGCATGCCTCATTTGAGATGTCTGATTTGAGGTATTTGCATCACTATTTGGATATTCATTTTATGCAAGTTGATGGTGGAATGGCGTTGTGTCAAACGAAATATATTGACACATTATTGGAGTGTGTTTGGCCTTGAAGACTGTAAGCCTATTGCCACTCCTATGGAGACCGATTTATGATCGAGTCTTCATGATGTTGGAGATGCATTTGATGCTATTCTCTATCAGTTGGCTATTGGATGCTTGATTTATGGTCCTAGATCTCTCATAACTTGTGGGACTCCTTTAACTTGAGCTTCTCCATCTTCTTCTCCAAATTTCTATGCAAGTTTCTGTCTCTACTTTGTCTTTCTTCATGTACAAGCACACTCCCTTGGCATTCAGAGCAACCACGCACACCATCATGTAGCTCTCCATATCCTCTTTCAGGTAGTGCACATCATATTTTTGGTGTAAGCATGGAACACATATTTCTTGCAACTACCAATGTACTCTATCTATCAGTGAAGATGGTGGTTGCAGAAGACTAACAAACACCCAAATCAGCTAAAAGGCATTTAAGCCACAAACACTCAATAGTAAGTGTACAGGCTACCCGATAATTAGTTTTACAACTAGAAGTGAGCATAATAGGCTAATTCTTGCTCAACCAAGATATGCATGAAGCAAAAATCATTGTGAACACATGAGTATCATAGCAACCAATCCAATCAAAGTATGAAAAAGCATGTAAATTTGGTGGTAGTGATCCCCCTTAACAAACTAAGTAGGTAGGTACCACTCAAGTAGCACAAGATGCACTTAATTGATTGTGAAATCTTAACTCATGCACTATGCATAAATCTACTCATATGAGAGTCAACAAACTAAATATTTGATTGTGTTAGCATCCAAGAGCTTGGTGATATATAACAACATCAAATCATCTCCATCATAATGAAGATTCAACCACAACCATGTCTCCATATGAGTGGAAATGGGTTTGTAGTCATCATGGTTGAATTTCTACAATGAAGTGTATATGTATTTGGTGTAACACAATACAATCCCTCCAACAAATTGCATAAGTGAAATGCCCAAGTAATGATATAATAGCTTCAATTATGAGAGTTCAAATGAAACATGCAAAATCAATCTTAAATTCAACAATATGCTTCTCATTGGGACTAGTAATCAAATGCCATCGGCATAAACAATAATGACCATAAGTACATCATTTCCATGCTTAACATACAAGGTTCTTTCAATTAGACTCTTTTCAACACCATGTGCTAATAATCATGTATCTTGTCATACCAAACACATGGGCTTGTTTCAATCCATGCAATGCCCTTTTTCAACCTACACACTTTGTTTTCATGACCTTTATGCACAAAACCAAGGGGTTGAAATACACTTCATGCAAATCACCGTTCAAAAATGCAGTTTTTATGTCCAACTAATGTACATTCCAAACATTATGAGGTTCAAATGCATAGATGCTATGAATGATTACCATGCAACATGTAGGGGTAAAGTTCTCATCGTAATCAATGCCCTTCTCTTAAGCATAACCTTTGACTACAAGCCTATTCTTATAATGATCAATTGTTCCACCACATTTATGTTTTATCCTATACACCCATTTAGTGCAAATAATATTTTCTTGTAGGAGGCAAATCACTTAAAAACCAAGTACCATCCTTTATGATAACAACATATCTTGATTGCAAGGTAACCATCTGTTGAAGCTCAAGGTCAAGGACATTCTAAACTCCGTTTGAGCCCTCAAATAAGCCCTGGAACCTAATTTTTAACTAGGCCTGACACTAGGTCTGGACAGGGCCAAAACTAGTCAAAAAACTATAAAAGGAGCTAGAGAGCTCATTTTTGGGGTTAGCTTGTTAGAGAATAGAGCTTTGTAAGAGAACTCATTTGCAATTGAAGCTTTCCATTGTTCCTCTCTTTGATCTTACCTTGTGTGCATGTGTGTGTATGTGTGTGCATGTTTGTGTGCTTTCACTCACGCACTTGTGCCTACACTTGCTCATGGTCTTCATACCGGTCCTCACATCTCCGCGGATTGACAAGTAAAGGAGGTGGTGCTTACGCTTGAGCTACACCACATTTTGGCGCCGTTGCCGGGGAGAGAGCTTCGAGGACGAGCGTTGTGATGGTAAGATTGTAGATTTGCGACATTGGAAGGTAAAAAAACTGTCATTTTTGTTCATTTTCTGATTTTTCTTCTTCATCTTCATCATCATCACCATTTCCATCTTCTTCCATCTTCTTCTTCATAGAAATTTCTTTTTTTTTAGTGCATTTTCATCATTTTCATACCATCTTTCATGCATTATTGTGCGAGGAGTTAGGAAGTGCAAGAGAGTGCAAGCGCTGTGTTTTCTCATGAGTTTTTGCACATACGGAGCTCGCCATTGCTCGACACTCAGAAATTCGAAGTTCTCGCCAAAAGACACTATTCTGTGATAAAAATTGCGATTCTGTGAAAATTCAATTTTTTTTTTTGAAATCGCGATTCTTTGTTTTCCGCCTAAAAGCCTTTTGAAAAGAACACGATTCTGTGGTCATTCTCAGAATCGCGATTTTGTGGTTGCGCTCAAAATCGCGATTCTCACGAATCACGATTTTCAGCAAAAAAAACACGATTCTGAGAAAACACGATTATGTGGTTGTGCTCAAAATCACAATTCTCTAAATTTTGAAAACCACGATTCTCTGAGACAAAATTGCGATTCTCTAGAACACGATTCTCTGAAACACGATTTTGTGAAAACACGATTCTGTGAACCACGATTTTGTGAAAACAAAATTCTGTGAACCACAATTCTGTGAACCATGATTCTCTGTTGGCAATCGCAATTTTCAAAAAACACGATCCTCTGCTCAAAATCGCAATTCTCAAAAAACATGATTCTCTGCTCAAAATCGTGATTCTCACAAATCACGATTTTCAGCCAAAAACACGATTTTGTGAAAACACGATTCTCTGATTTCACATAATCGCGATTCTCTGATTTCACACAATCGCGATTCTCTGACAAAATCGTGATTTTTCCACAAGTGCCTGTTTGCCTGTTTTGACCTCCAGGAGCCTGATTTGACATAACTTTTTCATCCAAAGTCCATTTTTTGAGCTCTATAGCTTGTTGGAAAGCTCGTTTCGAATCCTACACGGTCTCAACTATTTTTTATAAGAATAATGTGTTGATTTTCATATAGGATAATTTGAAGTTGACCTTCAAGTGGGACCTGTAACCCAAGGGGACTCCAAAGGATTTTTGAATCATACCAAGGGGAAATTTTGGACTTGTAGCCAAAGCTTATGAACTTGAGATCTGGTAGACACCTAGGCAAGGATAGACAAAGCATTAGATCTTCTCAGTCCAGTGTCAACCATACAGCTAAGTCTTGGGCTCAACAACTAAGTGGTTGTCCTTACGTACTAAACTCTGACACAAGTGACTCAGAAATGTCTTTTCGCATGGGGAAACCAGCAGGTGGCTCATGAACTGCCCATCTACAAACACCAGAAGGTCCTTATAAGACACAATTGGAATATATTCGGACCAACCGATTAGGTGCTCACATCTATGAGGATGGCCTGAGGCGATCAGTGATCCAACTCAAAAATCTAGATCAACCCTTTGGACTTGAACACCCGGTGGTCAAGTTCGAAGAGGGTTCATACATTGATAAGGAAGGAACCATGTATGTGGTCACCAACCTACCAGATAGGACCGATGAGTTTAGAAATGTCATTCATGAGAATGAGATAGGATACCTAGAATAAGGAAATGTAGGACAAGGACCCCAGACTCCTAGAGGTAAGTCAGCTCTAACCAGAGTGATCACACCAGATTGGATCCCTCAAGACAACAAAAGCATAGAACTATTCTTGAATAGAGAAACAGAGGAAGCCTTTTGGAGATTCAAGCCAGATCGACCTAGCCAATTGGGCATAGTCATCATTTATGAATTCAAAGATCCTGAGATACCAGGCAAAGTTGTCTACCTGGATAACACATCAGAGAAGATATTCTTGGTAACAGAACATGATAGACATGCATATACTTGGAAGAGTGAATTGATTTTCCCTCCATCAAGATCCAATGTTTCCCATGGCCTCCAAGGAGTAGGATCATCCCAAGCTCATGAAGCCCAGAGAGAAAGAACTAGAGAGAGACCTGAGGTAAGTTTTGCACACACCGTGGGCAGGAATAGATCAGGATTTGAAAATGAAAGACCTAAAAGAGAGAGACATCAAGCACATAGGCAATAAAGAGATGAACAGGATTTTCCATTGCCTAGACCCCGAGAGCACACAAGAACTCTTAGACCCACTCAAGTGATCAAGGTAATGAAGAATTATTTTGACGGGACAGGAGATCCTTATGATCATGTGGCCGAGTTCAAACAAGTGTTAAGAGCTGAACAGGTTGATGATTTATTCACCCAGTACGAGGATTTCGGTTCGACTCTTAAGGGCACTGCCTTGGCTTGGTTTCAACCACTGAGTACTTGCAACTATCGTGATATAGGTCAGCTGCTAGACGAATTCATTGCAGAATTTTCCAAGAGTGGTATCATGCATAACACATCATCCTTGATCCACAGTTTCAAGCAGACACCCCAAGAAACAGTATGACTAGCAGGTAGAAGGTTTAGACAGTACCTAGAAAGATGCCCTACTCCAGAGCTACCCACACTAGCCAAACAAGTGGCTTTGTTCTTAGATGGCTTACTGAGCACAAAGTTAAGATCATATGTATACTTGAAAGAGCCTAGATCCATAGAAGAGTGTGTGCGTACGTGCATTGACATAGAAGATAACTTGGGTGAGGAGTTAGGATTGTCCAAACTCTATAAGGATTCTGATAGTTCTACTAGTCATACTTCGAGAATCTCCACGGAAATAGATGAGATAGTTGAGCAAGTTGCCAAGAAGCTGGGAGTCCAAAATAGACAAACACAAAGAGTCACCTCATTGAACCGATGTTATACCTGCGAAGGGGACCACATGGCTAATGTATGCCCAATGCAAAACCAAAACATTAGAGAAAGGAATGTTCCATATTGCACTATTGAGAGAAAATACACGAACCACACGGCGCAAGATTGTCCCTACAATAGGCAAGCTGTTAGACAAACTTATCAGCAACCTTACCAATAAGGTAGGTATCATAACCAATACCAACAACCATATTATCGACCACAACAACAATATCAGGCACAATATAGGCCACAACCAGTCTTGGGAAACCAACCACCAGCTCTTGCTAACGTGATTCCAGTCAAGTATGTTGTGGGAGAGGAAAATCCAAATAGGGCATTGGTGCCACTAACCCCATTGATACCAGATAATGATTCTCATGCTCATAGCTCTGACTACTCCCATGAAGGTAGTCAACATGCTTATTACACAGAGTCACCTGAACATAGTGAGATTTACCCGTATCAATATGAGGCACCACCTATGGAACAAAATTGGGAGCCTGAATACTCCAATGTCATGTACTCCAATGCTAACCCTAGGCCCCAATCGAGACAAGTGAGACCACAAGCCCCTAGAGGACCTTGTTTCAGATGTCAGGGTGACCATTTCCTTCGTGATTGTCCCCACCCACCATCTCTGAGTCAAGGTTAGGTTATCACAATACAAGCTTTTTGTCTTGAATGTGGAAAAGATCATCTTCCCAGAGATTGTCCAAGAAACCGCTCTAGTGCACCCAAGATTACACCCATTAATGTGGTAGGCTTAGTGGTGGATTCAAGTGCCAGTAGCAGTAATGTGGCACCTGTACAGGTAGTTACTAGGGCACAAGCATTAAAACAAGATAAACCAGCAGAGCAATCGGAGTCGAGTGAATCGGGAGAACCTAGTAGGAGGAAAACAAGAACATGGAAAGATAACAGAGAGAAGGCTAATCGCAAGTGGAACAAAAAGTTATCGGAACTAGAAGAGAGCTTGAAAGACGCAAAAACAAAAATAGAAGACATCGCATCTCAAAACCCCTCGCATGCCGACACTCCATCCACTCCACCTCATCCCACCCCACCACCCATTGTAAATAGACCGCAACTAGGGTCTATTCTTGCAGATCCAACGCCAGAAGGCTTGGACATGATGTTCAAGGCCTACCAGGCTCGACTTCAAGAAGGGCCTACAGTTGCAAACCTAGACAAGAATTACCCTAGAGCGGATTTAGAGATTGAACGGATGAAAATGTGCATGAAAATGGTAGAACAAGCTCAAGCTATACTTGAGACTAGTCAAAAGTTTAATCAGGCAAACTCTGTCAAACCGGATTTGCATTTTTACCGCTTACTAGAAAGATTAGAGCAATTGGTAAACAAACCACAAGTTTCTTTACCTCCACAGGCTCAACCAGTTATTGAAAGAGGAAGCTCACCACCAATGGGAGCTTATGTTCCTAATTCCACGGATGCTGGAATACCTCCTTCAATTCAACAGTACTCTCAAGAGTTCTTGCGGGAAATACAAGAAGAGAAATGGGCCAAGGAGAAGGGTAATTCCCCTCCTATTTGTGAGATTGATGACCTTCATGATCAATTTCCCAAAGACATTCCATCTATTTATGGAGATGAAGGAGAACAACAAGAAGACGAAAGATTAGATTTTGAATCTAATACCTTAGAAGAACTGCCTCAATTTCTAGGCCCATGGGAATCTGAATCTCTTCAGATCAGAGCTCCCACAATACTGGTAAGACATGAAGACTCAGTGGTTACAAGGAACACTGATGTAGTGAAGAACACTAAGGTTCAATGTCATCTCACTGTAGAAGAGAGGCTCAAAGCAAAACCTGAGCTATGGAATCATGTGAAGGATCAAGTCCCAGAACTTGAGTCCAATATGCCAAAAGTAGGCTCTAAGCAAAAAGTACCAGAGATACTCTAGACAAAATAGGGGACATGTGTGAGGGTGAAGAAGGTAATACTTATCTTCCAATCACCTACCAAGGTTACACAACCAAAGCAATCATAGATTCAGGTGCTGGTGTTGCTATTGCGACCACCTCCTTGTGGAAGCAATGGGGCAAACCCACATTAAGACCAACTAGAATGAAGCTTCAGATGGCCGACGGTCATTTTGAAAGACCTCTAGGATTGCTCGAAGGGATAACTCTAACCACTTGTGGTGTGGAGTTTGAACATACATTTGCTATATGTGACTTTGAGAAAAATAACGTCTATGAGATGATCCTAGGAAAACCCTTCCTACGACAATTGCAAATAGTACAGGATTGGGGAACCAACTCCTTGTACTTACAACACTTAGGGGTCACCACCAAGGTCAATTTGAAGGATTACTCCTTCAGAGATGTACCACCCCTACAATGGAATCCTATCCACAAAGCGAAAGAAGATTCCATCTCTGTGCATTCTGAAAGTTCACCTGATCCATCATGGCTGCACGAAGATACTCATTTGTGGATGTGCAAGGTCGTAGAGGAAGAGGAAAAACGCTTGAAAGTGAGAGAAGAAGGAACTTCACTAGGAGATAGACCAGTTAGAGACCCAGCCTACACACCGATGATCTTTCCAGATGAGGAATTTGAGCCTCATGGCTGTCTAGAAATCTTAGCCACCATGGACATTGCAGTCAATGAAGAACAATGGACACCTCACTATGATGAGGAGGGTTATGATATCTCAGTGTTCATGTGTCAGCCCTTGCTAGAGGAATGTGATCCTAGTGATGTCATAGAAGAAGAAGAGAATGATGATGATCTGGAGTCCATTGTGATGGATAGTTGCTTTAACTTAGAGAAGCACTATCTAGAAGATATAGGAGTGCTCACCCAGAAAGAAGAAGAACCTCTCACAAGTATTAAAACGATAAATTCAAAGGATGGGAGTGAGAGCAATCAAAAGAAAAAGAAAAGAAAAGCAGTGAAACAAGAAGAGGAGGAATCATTGTTGAAGTACCAGAAAACTTCAAGAAATATGAAGTTGACGACCTCAAAATTTTGGTACGAATGCCTAAGAGAGAGGCCATCATAGGAGAATCATATGATAATAAAGAAAAGACCAAGAAAATTGTAGTGACCATTGAAGAGAACGAAGGGAGATGCACATATATAGGAGATGACCTAAGTGCAAGAGAAGAAATGGAGCTCGTAGCTCTATTAAGGGAATATAGGGATGTGTTTGCGTGGCACTATAGAGACTTGAAAGGGGTAGATCCAAGAATTTTCTCTCATACTATCCCCATGACTGCTGATGCCAAGCCCACCAAACAGAAGCCCTACACATATAATGATACCTATGCAGCCAAAATAAAAGAAGAAATTGATAGGCTCACTGAAGCTGGATTCATCTATGAGATTGAGCATACTGAATGGGTGTCCCCCATTGTAGTGGTGCCCAAGAAGAACGGGAAGTTGCGAGTGTGTATTAACCTTAAAAAAGTTAATGCTGCTACGATTAGAGATAGTTATCCACTTTCAATCACGGAACACCTATTGGACCGTGTTGCAGGCAAGGAAGTTTATAGCTTCCTTGATGGATTTTCCGGTTACAATCAAGTAGCCATTGCCCCAGAAGATCAACACAAAACAGCTTTTGCCACAAAGTGGGGAATATTTGCATTTCGTGTGATGCCATTTGGGCTCACCAATGCACCTGCAACATTCCAAAGGCTCATGTGTCATGTCTTCAAAGAGTTCTTGCGGAAGAGCTTAGAAGTGTATGTGGATGATTTATGTGCTCATTCCCAAGAAAGAAGATTTCACATCCCTGAGTTCAGAAAAATCTTCAACAAGTGTAGAGAATATCGAGTGTGTCTGAACCCAGAAAAGTGTGTGTTCATGGTGCGTCAAGGTAAAATCTTAGGTCATATTGTTTCTAAGAATGGAATCTCAACAGATGAAGATAAGGTACGAGCCATAGCGGAGCTGCCAAGGCCAAGGAATGTTAAAGAGGTACAAGCCTTTATGGGCCATTGTGGATATTACCGCAGGTTTATCCACATGTACGCGATCATATCTAGACCCCTTTATGCCTTGTTGTCTAATTTTGAGTGGAACGACGAATGCGAGAATTATTTCAATGAACTGAAGAAACATTTGTGCACAACACCAATACTGACCACTCCTGATTGGAATAAACCATTCCATGTCCATGTGGATGCATCCAATCACGCCATAGGATGTGTGCTAGCACAACCCACAGGTGAAGGAAACTTAGACTTGCCGATAGCATATGCTAGTAGATAGCTCACCGCAGCTGAATGAAACTATACCACAACTGAGCGAGAGGGCTTAGGCATGGTATATGCTGTGAAGAAGTTTAGACACTATTTATTGGCCAACAAGTTCAAGTTTTTCACTGATCATCAAGCTTTGTTATATTTGGTCAATAAACCTTTCAATACTGGACGCTTAGTAAGATGGTTCCTCTTACTAATGGAGTATGACTTTGAAGTTGTTGTCAGGAAAGGTAAAACCCACCTTCGGGCAAATCACCTTTCTCGCATCACTTCAGGAGAGTCACCGCAAGGAGTCTCTGACGAATTACCCGATGCTTATCTGTTCAATTTAGAAGTTGTTCCTAAATGGGCAAATAAGTTGGTACCAGTCCTAACCTTTGGACCCGCAAATAAGAATGTCAAAACATCACAAGAAGAAATTGTAAAATCACATAAATATCATATATTGGCAGGAAGCATGTACAAACAAGATACTGAGGGTGTATTAGCTTGTTGTGTTGAGGACGATGAACGTAGTAGTTGGTTGCAACAAGCTCATGAAGGATTGCTAGGAAATCACTATTCTAAACAACGAACATTGCAGAATCTAAAACGTTTAGGAGTGTATTGCCCTAGCATGGACAAAGAAATTCATGAGTGGATTAAGAATTGCCCTGTGTGCCAGGAAAAACCCCCAGTAGAGCATGCAACCCTTTATCAAGTGTCATTAATTCCAGATTGGAGTGCTCCATTGGTAGAGTTTATGAGATAGGGAAGATTACCCGAAGAGGCTAGTCTAGCAAGAAGACGAAGCATGGAGCAAGAGGCTCAAGGCTATGCCTTAGTAGGAGACAACTTATACCGAAGAGGCAAAGATGGTTACTTAAGACTGTGCGTTCATGAATCAGACTATTTAAAGGTCTTAGAGACTGCACACAGTGGTGTTGCAGGTGGACATTTTGGTCCTGACCGAGTGATCAAGACCATTCTATTCTCAGGACTTTGGTGGCCCACTCTCCATATGGATGCACATACCTATGTGAAAAAATGTGACACATGCCAACGTGCACAATATCCAATTAGAAAAGATGAGATGCCAATGATTGGCGGACGTGCATTCTCAAAGTGGGGAATAGACTTTGTAGGTCCCATTGACCCCCCAGCTAGAAACTCCCATGCAGAGTACATCATTGTAGCCACATATTACCTTACCAAGTGGGTGGAAGTAAAAGCCACAACAAAGAATGATGCTCTAACAACAGCTAAGTTTTTATTTGAGAATGTGTTCACGAGATATGGACTACCAATAGAGTTAGTAAGCGATAGAGGCACACACTTCTTAAATGAAGTCATTGAAAATCTCCTACAAGAATTCTTGGTGATACATAAGAAGTCTGCCCCCTATCATCCCCAAGCTAACGGACAAGCCGAGAGCACGAATAAGATCCTATGTAACGTGTTGACAAAACTTGTAAATAATAAACGCTCTGATTGGGACAAACAACTTCATCATGCTGTTTGGGCTTACCGAGTTGCCTACAAAACGGTACTCAATGCCAACCCATTTCAGATGGTCTTTGGATAGAATGCGGTACTACCATTAGACAACTTTAAAAGTAGCACAAGAGCATGAGTGGAATGGACATGAATTGTCCTCTAGGATCTTTGATCTAGAACGCTTAGGTGAGACAAGGCTACGCATGGCGGCAAGCATCTATGCTGCAAAGAAAAGACAAAAGGCATACTTTGATGCACACATCAAGGATAAGGGACTGAAAGAGGGCGATCTAGTGTTGGTTTACACACTAAATCAACATGCCCGTAAGTTGGAAAAAAGAGGATACAGACCCATGATCATTAATAGAATTTCCACTAGTGGTGCAGTTCAGTTGGCCACTCTAGAAGGAGATATCTTACCAAACTATATTAGTGGATGTAGAGTCAAGTTATACCAAGAACCTCTTACAGAGGATATGCTTACGAGACTCAACACTGCTAAGAAGCGAAAAGAAGAGGAGTTAAGGGTGAGAGAAGAAGCACAGGCAGAGGCCAGAGAGCGCATTAGGCGAAATAAGTTAAGGCAACTAGGCCTAGATGTCAACTCAAAAGCCCCAAAATATCACATGGATATGTGCCAAAAATTGGGCATAAAAACTTCTCAAGTCATTGACTGACGTCCCTTTGTGACCATAGAGATAGGACAAGGAAAGGGTGCAAGGACTGTGAAAGCATTGATTGACTCAGGTGCAACAAGTAGTGCAGTTAGACTATCCTACTGCCAAAACTTGCAGTTGAACATCAATCCCATAGAAGCTTATCTCATAGGATTGGGAGGTGTGGAAACCCCTTGTTTGGGCGAGGTGGAACTTCCCATCTACCTTCAAGATGTTCCAATGAAAGTCAAAGTGCTAGTGTGTCAAGATAAAAACTTTACAGAACCACTTGTCTTAGGACAAGATTGGATTTATGACAATGCAGTCAACCTAAACCTAAGAAGTCAAATTCTTCAAGTTTGGGTACATGAACAATGCATTACGTTAGAATTAGAGAACTACATGCTCCCAGATCATGGCACCACACAGTCTCTTCGTTCTTCTAAGACTAATCATATGGAAGAAGATGTTGTATGTGTCAAAAGCTCTATGATGCAGAAGGAGTCAATCGTGGAAGAACAGGTTCGAAGGCGGGTGGATCTTTCTTCTTCTCCAAAGAATCAAGTAGCCACAGTAGTGAGTCCACCACACAGGCAAACACAATTGTTCACGACAACTGCTACATCAAATAGAAAGACACCATTCGACAAGAAAGCAGTTCCAAGCATGAAACAGATCTGGGTACGCAAAGGAGAGCAACCACCAGCCTTGCCCCCAAAAATCCCAGCCAGGCAAGCCAACCAGGCCAGAAGACGAAGGAAGCAGCTCGGACAAGCTCAATCACAAGGTATCCAACAAGTTTGGGTGCCTAAGAAATAAGTTGCAGCTCAACAAGGGTGATTACAGATGTGAGTACCTAAGAAGCTCTTACATCCACAACAACCTATGTTCTCCCACATGCGAAAGGTCTCAAAAAAGAAGCCAAAAAGAGAAAAGGGTAAGAACCACGTATAGAGACCGAAAGAAGATCAAATCAGCTCTTCAACAATAGTAGGAAGACGTGCAAAAAGTATATGGGTTTGGAAGTCAAAAGTACAAGTAGCCTCCATCGAACCAAAGCGTCAACCACATTGGATACCACAGTTCAGAAAGCATCCAAAGAGGAAGACGCCTGAAGTAATCTCTACAGTGCCAAATGCTGTTCTAAAATGGATCCCTATAAGGAGGAAGGATCAGTTGTCATCTCAAGATCCAATGGATACCTCCACTAAAGTCGGCATCAACATCCGCAAATAACATCGAAAGCCTTGACGAGCGACAACCATGTGCTCCTTGCACAACCTTGTCTTTTGCACCATTCAGGTCATGCATTTCCAAAGTATGCATTAATATAGGGCCACATTACATGGCCGTGCATAGACACAATTGCGAGTCCCATGCACGAGAGCACATTGACACATGTACACCATTTTTTGATACTAAACTTTGTCTTCTTGTTTTGTGACATTGTTTCAAAAAAAAAAAAGAGAGAAAGAACTTGTTCCCAGGTTTCGCTCATGGAACATGAATGAGTCATGCTAAGTTGAAGATTGAATCATCGATTATTGGGAATTTATCAGTGTGGATAGAAGTGTGTCTCAGTAGCAGATGATATAATTGCTGTCTTATCTAGTAGATGTCAAGAACTTGGCATGAACATGGCATCCACAACTATGGTTTCCTCTTACCATGGTAGGAGTGAAGAGCTTGAAGGTCCGCAACTTGAGAGATGCTTAACTACCATATGTAAAAGAGTATCCAAGGAGATATCTGCAAGGGATAGTTTTGGTACCATGCAAATCCTTGTATGTATATTGAAATATAAAGAAATTCAATTTAAAATATTTGGCAAATGATGCTTTGAAAAGAGGAGACATATAAAGAAATTCAATTTAAAATATTTGGCAAATGATGCTTTGAAAAGAGGAGACAGGATCAGCCACTCAAAAGATCTCATTGGTGGACCATCAACATGGACATTCATCAACAATGTTCCATCCCAAAGGCTGAGTGTACAACACGAAGAGATGAACATCGATCGACCTTCTCCATGGTAAGTATCTTTACTTTGGAAACATCATGACCATGATAGCTTAGGAAACCTCTCCATCGGCATACCCTTGAGCACTTAGCTAAAGACCCCAAATTTTTGCACCATACTTCTTCCAATGCATTTCCCAAATAAGCATTCATAGGGCTATATTACAAGGCCATGCACAAGGCACATATTTTCCTCAACCCATGCACGAACACACTTACCCATCACTCACTATGGGTTACGAGTACTTGGCATGATTCCTATGAACATCAACTTTGGAAGATCTAGAAGACACCAATGGAGACTCACACAGTCACGCTGGAATTGAAGGAAAAAGCACATACCAAGGGACTACAACGTGCAAAGAATCGCACTGACAGATGAAGAACCAGACAACCAACACTACCACATCTGGAAGTCAGACGAATTTTGTTCATACAGAAGGGACACTCCCTCTCAAAGCACTACTTGGAACAACCACTACAACAAGGGTCTGTCAGGGACGACAGACTCGAGAGGGAGGGGAGTGTTGAAGCTCAAGGTCAAGGACAAAGCATGGAAGCACATCAAAAAGGTGGACACACAAGGAAAGGGAGCAAGTAGGGAGCTCCAAGAAGTGTATGTCAAATTTTCACAAGAATTCCCTACAAAAATAGTGATTTTCATCACTAAAAACCATTGTAAACACCATTTTCTATTTTTGTAACTCTCCATTTTGTTCAAGCCAAGGAGTCCTTGAGCTTGAGAAGTATTAGAAGTATCATCCTACCAATTTTCATAATTTTTAGACTCCGTTTGAGCCCTCAAATAAGCCCTGGAACCTAATTTTTAACTAGGCCGGACACTAGGTCTGGACAGGGCCAAAACTAGTCAAAAAACTATAAAAAGAGCTAGAGAGCTCATTTTTGGGGTTAGCTTGTTAGAGAATAGAGCTTTGTAAGAGAACTCATTTGTAATTGAAGCTTTCCATTGTTCCTCTCTTTGATCTTACCTTGTGTGTGTGTGTATGTGTGTGCATGTTTGTGTGCTTTCACTCACACACTTGTGCCTACACTTGCTTGTGGTCTTCATACCGGTCCTCACATCTCCGCAGATTGACAAGTAAAGGAGTTGGTGCTTATGCTTGAGCTACACCATCCAATTTTTTAAATTATGTGCTTCATAAAAAAAACATGCTCATTCTCATCACAAAAACTAGAAACGATCATTGGATAAAAAGTTGATGTAAAAGAAGCATTATGAAAGCCTCAACATGTACGACATGGAAAAGATGCATCTAACTTGTTATCTATCAAAGTTTGCACCAAACATTTAGGCATAGTGTTTCAGGATCTTACAAACATGCTTACACAAAGAATTCCAAAAACACATAGAAACAAGATCTATAGTAGATGAGATAGTACACAGTATTGGGTGCAATCTCCCCCCATGCACTCTTTTGGAAGGTCTCCAAAGTACATGTATTTATAGCTATTTATTACATCCAAATATAAAGGTTATAATGAAGGTGACCACTTCAAAAAGAAGGCATGTGAGTAAAAAGTTGCTCACTTTTATAAGGAGCCTTAGGTTTTATATGAAAAAGTCACGTTCTACAATGATCCTTATCTTAACCACTATTTTTATGAATGTATAAAAAGAACCCTCTACTTGGGTCTTTTATTTACAAAATATATTGAAAATATAATTTCTCTTATTTGTGTCTAGATACATCCAAATAAATCCACGCCCATCCATGCCCTCAAGAACCTTCAACTGCTATATCAAAACACAAAGCACATTAGAATATCAATAAAATAAACTCCAAAATTCAACATTCCATAAGTGATAACATGCCCCCCCCCCAGTTGGAAAATCAATTGACCTCAGCTGATAAGAAATAAAATAGAATAGATGGCCAGTCACATGTCCCATCACTGAACAAAAATAAGCATGTTCCATGCAAACACACATGCATGGAAATGTATGTCTGGAGAATTAAATTATTATGATTGTGAATGATATGCAAAAATTAAATGATCATAATGAAACATTAATGATGTCTTATGAATCCAGTGAGATTCTTCAATAGAATGATTCTTATACTATTAAATATCTATGATATTGACATGTACATGTAGTGGTGACATCATAATCAATTATTTTCTCAGGAGTTAAGATTTCAAATTCTTATTCAAGCAAAGGAGGATCGTCAAGAATAGGAGTTAGGGATAAAGTTCCTTTGAATGGTTTTAATAAATTAATATGAAAAGAGTTATGTATATTCCAAATTAGATGGTATATCTAATCTAAATGAATTTTCATTGATCTTTTGAATAATGCAAAATGGTCCATAATAGTGTGGTGCAAGTTTAACTTTAGGATGTTGTAAAATATTTTATCAAACATTGTTTAATGATACATAGCCATAGTAAATTATTTTCATTAAATCATTTTTCTAGACATTTCTTATTAACATTACGAGTGTAACATTCATGACCTTTCTTAATGTGCTTGTGAACTTTGTGAAGTATAGAAAGGTGAACTTGAGCAATAGAATCAGTCATAAGAATATCAGTTTGAGTGATCACATGGGTATGGGAAGCTTTTTACCATAAACAATTTCAGAAGTGCATGGGTAGTAGTTGTATGTGTTGTGTTATTGTAAGCAAAATGTTGTGTAGTACGGGTGTTAGTGGGACTATCTAAAGAGTAACAATGCAATAAATCAATAATACTTCTATTTGTAGCTTCACTCTATCCATTACTTTCTAGATGAAATGCAAAACTAATTTATTTGAACCAAAAGGTTGAAATAATGCATCCAAAAGCGATTGCAAATACGATCATTATGATAAGACAAAATGACTTTTGGGAAACCACGATGTGGGAAAATACTTTGAACAAACAACTTAGCAACCTGAGGTGCAAACAAGGTCTTTTTACATGGAATTAAATATGCATATTTACTTAACCTATCAACAATTGTCCAAATCATGCTATTATGAGATGAAGTTTTAGGAAGACCAGTAATAAAATCCATAGAAACTTGTTCCTATGGTTCATTGGGAATGGGCAGTGACATTAAATGTTTTACCATGATGATGTTTAGCAAGTTGATACACAATGCAGTGGCAAACATAATGTGCAATATCTTTTTCTATATGCAACCAAAAGAAGAAATCTTTACAAACAGATGTTGTGCTTTGAATGCCTCTATGTCCCATATAAGGTGGTTCATGCATTTCCTTCACAACAAAATCTATAAAAGTCTAAGTGATGCATAATTTGTGTTGAAAATACAAAAAGCCATTATGAAATGTATAAGCTTCATCAATTGAAGATCCAAAATTGTTGAAATCATTCCATGCACGTGAAAAATACAAATTTGAAGCATAAGTATGAATCATGTCATGAGGTGAATGAATACGAATGGCATAAATATTATGGAAAAAAATGAATATAACTGCAATGATGGAAAACAATTAAAAGCATATGTTACAATATTGTCAGGTTGATATTGAATCATAGGCTAAAAATTTTGAATAAAAGAAGCCCATTTGATATGTCTATGAGAAATCAATGATTGATTTAATAAATGTTTAATAGTTTGTTGGTCAATCTTTCTATAGAAACTAGCCAACCCAAGAAAAGAATGTGCATCATTAATGGTTTGAGGTACATACCATTCTACGATTACTTTGATTTTCTTAGGGTCTAGTTGCAATCCTTGACTAGAAACGATATGCCCTAAATATTCTTTCTGGCACCCAACTTGGAGGGGTTACCATACCTACATTCACAACTGTTGAAGCTCAAAGTCAAGGACAAAGCATGGAAGCACATCAAAAGGTGGACACACAAGGAAAGGGAGCAAGTAGGGAGCTCCAAGAAGTGTATGTCAAATTTTCAGAAGAATCCCCTACAAAAATAGTGATTTTCATCACTAAAAACCATTGTAAATACCATTATCTATTTTTAGTAACTCCATTTTGTTCAAGCCGAGGAGTCCTCGAGCTTGAGGAGTATTAGAAGTACCATCGTACCAATTTTCATAATTTTTAGACTTCGTTTGAGCCCTCAAATAAGCCTTGGAACCTAATTTTTAACTAGGCCGGACACTAGGTCTGGACAGGGCCAAAACTAGTCAAAAAACTATAAAAAGAGCTAGAGAGCTCATTTTTGGGGTTAGCTTGTGAGAGAATAGAACTTTTGTAAGAGAACTCTTTTGCAATCTAAGCTTTCCATTGTTCCTCTCTTTGATCTTACTTTGTGCACGTGTGTGTGTATGTGTGTGCATGTTTGTGTGCTTTCACTCACACACTTGTGCCTTCACTTGCTCATGGTCTTCATACCGGTCCTCACGTCTCCGCGGATTGACAAGTAAAGGAGGTGGTGCTTACGCTTGAGCTACACCAAATTTTGGCGCCGTTGCTGGGGAGAGAGCTTCAAGGACGAGCGTTGTGATGGTAAGATCGTAGATTTGCGACGTTGGAAGGTAAAAAAAACTGTCATTTCAGTTCATTTTCTGTTTTTTCCTCTTCATCTTCATCATCATCATCATCTCCATCTTCTTCTTCATAGAAAATTCTTGTTTTTTAGTGCATTTTCACCATCTTCATACCATTTTTCATGCATTATTGTGTGGGAAGGAGTTAGGAGAAGCAAGGGAGAGCAAGCGCTGTGTTTTTTTCATAAAGTTCACTTGTGAACTACCTCTTGTAACTTTTGAAGAGTTTACTTAATGTAAAAGTGAAAGAATCTTAAGTGGTTGATTCCACTTGATCAAGAATGGCACTCTCTCTCCCTCTCTCTCCCTCCCTCTCTCTCCCTCTCTCTCTCTTTAAACATACCTCTATCTTTATAGATATGAAGTTTTGGTAAGTAGATCGCACATATTGTAGCACTCTTTTTTCTTTCTCTATGTTTTTTCTTTACTAATATGTTCTTTGTTTGGTTTTGCAAGAGATTTTTGGGATCAAATCTTTGGAAATTCGACGAAGAAGAACTTCAAGTGGATTTTGATGACCGTGATTCAAAAAATTCTCTCTCTCTCTCTCTCTCTCTCTCTCTCCCTCTCCTTCCCTCTCTCTCTCTCTCTTTAAGCACACCTCTATTTTTATAGATCTGACACTTTGGTAAGTAGATCACACATATTGTAGCACTCTGTTTTCTTTCTTTATGTTTTTGCTTTTCTAATATCTTCTCTCTTTAGTTTTGCAAGAGATTTTTGAGATCAAATCTTTGGAAATTCGACGAAGGAGAACTTCAAGTGGATTTTGACAACCTTGATTCAAAAATTACATCAATATAAGTGAGACATATATCACTCTTTTTATCTTTCTTTATGTTTTTGCTTTTCTAATATCTTCTCTCTTTCGTTTTGTTTTCGACTGAGAGAGAGAGAGAGAGAGAGAGAGAGAGAGAGAGAGAGAGAGAGAGAGAGAGAGAGAGAGAGAGAGAGAGAGAGAGAGAGAGAGAGAGAGAGAGAGAGAGAGAGAGAGAGAGAGAGGTATATGCATACACACATGCATATGCATATGCATACACACATGCATATGCATATGCATACAAGAATGCATATGCATACAAGAATGCATATGCATACAAGAATGCATATGCATACATGAATGCATATGCATACATATGCATATGCATACAAGAATGCATATGCATACATGAATGCATATGCATACATACATGCATATGCATACATACATGCATATGCATACATGAATGCATATGCATACATGAATGCATATGCATACAAGCATGCATATGCATACAAGCATGCATATGCCTGCATGCATACATGAATGCATATACATACATGAATGCATATGCATACATACATGCATACATACAAGCATGCATATGCATACATGCATGCATATGCATATGCATATGCATACATATGCATATGCATATGCATACATATGCATATGCATATGCATACATATGCATATGCATATGCATACATATGCATATGCATATGCATACATATGCATATGCATACATATGCATATGCATATGCATACATATGCATATGCATATGCATACATATGCATATGCATACATATGCATATGCATACATATGCATATGCATATGCATACATATGCATATGCATATGCATACATATGCATATGCATATGCATACATATGCATATGCATACATATGCATATGCATATGCATACATACATGCATATACATATATACATGAATGCATATGCATACATGCATGCATATGCATACATGAATGCATATGCATACATGCATGCATATACATATATACATGAATGCATATACATATATACATGAATGCATAAACATATATACATGAATGCATATGCATACATGCATGCATATGCATCCATATGCATATGCATACATATGCATATGCATACATATGCATATGCATACATATGCATATGCATACATATGCATATGCATACATATGCATATGCATACATATGCATATGCATACATATATGCATATGCATACACACATGCATATACATATATACATGAATGCATATGCATACATGCATGCATATGCATACATGCATGCATATGCATACATGCATGCATATGCATACATGCATGCATATGCATACATGCATGCATATGCATACATGAATGATATGCATACATGCATGCATATGCATACATGCATGCATATGCATACATGAATGCATATGCATATGCATATGCATACATACATGCATATACATACAAGCATGCATATGCATACATGAACGCATATGCATACATGAATGCATACGCACACATGTATGCATATGCATACAAGCATGCATATACATACAAGAATGCATATGCATACATGAATGCATATGCATACATGAATGCATATGCATACATGAATGCATATGCATACATGAATGCATATGCATACATGAATGCATATGCATACATGCATAAAGATAATTTCTTCTATTTTGAAGGGGTTGGTTGTATTATTCTAATGCTATCCAAGTAATGAGAAGAGCTTTCTTGCAGAAAATTGTGTTTTCTCCTTTCATGTTCTTTCTCTTGATTTGTTGAGTCTTATCATTGTGTAATGCATGGTATTTGTGAACTTAACTTGTGTATTTCTGGGTGAGATGAGTGAAGATGGATGATTCTCAGTGTATTGAGTAAGAAAGTGTAGAAGAACAAAGCTGGAATGGGAAATTCTCAGTTTTCATAGAATCACGATTGTCTTGTTTGGTGATACATGTACTATTTTTGAAATTTGACTTCATATTTGTATTCTACTGTGGAAATGGCACACTTTAGGCACAAAAGATCATTGAAAATGCTGTTGTAGAACTCAAGATAATCAAAACCCTAGATATTTCTCTCCTTCTTCATAAATTTCTCAGAAAAACAGTCATCTCAACTCTTATTCTTGGATTCCATTAACTAGAAGGGGCTGTGGTTTCCCGGATTGACAATTTAAAGATGTTTAGTTGATCTTTTATGCTATAATGATTGGAGAGGACAACTCCAAAGGATAACAACAAACATTTTTTGGTGCCGTTGCCGGGGAACAAAGCAAAAACTTCATTGGAGTTTTGGACCTTGCTAGATCTTCCATTGTTGATGGTATTTGAACACATTTAGAAGGTACTACTCTATAATCAAGAAAGAAAAATTGAAAAGGTAGGTTTCTTTGCTTGTCTTTTGGGGAAAAGAAAGCATGAGTTAACCTTTAGAGATAAAGAAGTTGTGAAATTTTTGCAAATTGATAGTTGCTCATACCTTTTAAGAGTAAAGTGCAGGTGTGTGGAAAAAAATGAATCAAGATTGTTAAAGGAAAGGTAAAATGTGATTATTTTTGCATAAGTAAATTGCTTTTTGACTAAGTACTAAGCAAAATTTGTCAAATCTTGGAAAAGATGACATGGTTGCAATTAGGAAAGTCAAGTAAAGTCGCTATGTGCAAAATTGATTGATCCATTTGTTTATCCAAGGTAAAATAATAATCTTGAAAAAAAATTTATTTGCCTCTTGAAAAAAAAGGTGTTTGAGTTTATCTTTGCATGAATTGATAATTGTACTTCTTAGCACATATTTTCTTGAAAAGCTCTACTTCCAAACTGATTAGATTGCAAGCATAAAAGAGTATAACCAATCATGAAACAAAAGATCAATGGATCTTGAAACAAGAAAACCCTAAGTGAAGTGTTTTCCTTGATTTAGGGTTCAACATACTAAAAAATTCATAAAATCTATTAAAAATCCAAACAAATTTCTTTTTTCTTAGGAAATTTTGCAGGAGGATTTGTGTTGAAAAGGGGAAGGGGAATAGTGAAAGAAAAATCCAGAAATTGAAAGAAAAATAAAAAATATTTAGAGTAAAAGTTGCTGTTTAAATTTGTCAAAATTTTAATCTCTTTGAATGAGCTTGGTGGTGTATAATTGCAGGTGACAATTGATCTGGAGTTGGTGAAGAACATTGGAGAAGACCAGGGGGGAAGAAAAGTCAAAAAGTGCAAAAGCAAGAAGTTCAGAGAAAAACACGATTCTTAGTAAGATAAAAAAATTGACTGAGTTGCACTATTGGGTACTAAGGTAAGCAATTTTAAAAGATTTCATAAGTTGCATAAGTGAAGGAAAGCAAAATTTCAAAATTCTAGTAAGAATTGAGAATCAAGTGATCAAGATTTGAGAATTGGACACAGAATCGATTTTCATCAGTAGAAAAAAAAAGGGGTAAAATTTTGTTGGAAGGGAAAAGATTTTTTTTTTAAACAAAACCACAAAATTTGTAAAAGAACAAGAATAAAAGAAAGTGGGAACTCAAAATTGTGAAAAACACTCACAATCGCGATTGTCTGAAGTCTATAAAAGCCTGAAATCTCAAAAAAATATTCATTTGAGTGAAAGAGTGAGTGGGAGGAGCTATCAGAATCGCGATCTTTTGCAAACACAAAGCTTTTTGGACATTTCTTGATCAGGCAAAAAGGTAATTTTCTTACAATAAGTTTTTGCATAATTTCAAGTTCAACATTCTGGTAAAAGCACAAAAACACAGAAAACTGTTGAAAAGCATGGAATCGCGATTTTTAGCTTTTTGAATTTTTTGGAGGGAAATTGACTTTTTGATGAAAGATCTTTTATTGCATGTTAATATTTTAATAAGGCGCTTCTAATAGTGTAGAAAGAACTTAAAAAATCAAAAACTAAAAAATTATGAGAATTTGCTCAGAATTGCGATTCTGAGAACAAACTCAAAATCGCGACTCCAAGAGTACGATTTTCAAAAGAAAATCGTGTTTTTTTACGATTGTGAGCAATCACGATTATCTGGGAACAGAATCATGAAAAACATGATTCTTTTCACATAATCGTGAAAAAAAACACGATTCTCTTCACAGAATCGTGAATACACGAGTCTCTTCATAGGATCGTGAAAAACACGATTTCTTCACAGAATCGTGAAAAAAAAAACACAATTTCTTCATAGAACCGTGAAGAAAAACAGGATTCTCTTCACAAAATCGTGAAAACGCGATTCTCTTCACAAGATCGTGAAAAACACGATTTTTTCACAGA
The DNA here is from genome assembly GCA_020310875.1 of Ceratopteris richardii. Classification (NCBI taxonomy): domain Eukaryota; kingdom Viridiplantae; phylum Streptophyta; class Polypodiopsida; order Polypodiales; family Pteridaceae; genus Ceratopteris; species Ceratopteris richardii. The sequence goes on from CM035438.1 coordinate 107,232,509, forward strand.
ATCGTGAAAAACACAATTCTCTTCATAGAATCGTGAAAAACACGATTCTTTTCACAGAATCGTGAATTAGTTGAATGATTTTGAGATCTGGTAATAAATTATTTACACCTGATAAACAAGAGTTAAAAAGGAAAGAGATGGCGCCAGTGTTAGGAGATTTACAAGAAAAGGATTTAGGACAGATAAATAACATGGAAAATTTAAATGAAACAAATGAAGCCTCTGAAACTAGTGATTATAGAAATATCCTCAAGTACATGTATACAAATAGGTTTGGAACCTATGTGTATCAAGATGGCATGCATAAGTTTCTCATTAGGATGAGAAACTTAGAAATTCCCTTAAGTTTAATGCCAGTGGCATAATTTAAAGATGGCAGATATGAGGATAGACATGGATGTGTATACATATTTTCACAAGATCCAGAAAACTCTAATGATTTAGGGCAATGTGCAGACAAGAGACCTTGGGAACAAAACACAGGGCAACCAGAATTGCCAAGACAAAATGAAAACTACACTTCTACTGAACAACCACAAGGAAGGAGATTACACACTTCTCCAAATCCTTTTGAAAGAGAAGCTGAAGGAATGAATGATTTTCCAATCAAGAGAAGACATCAGTGGCAAAACCAGGGAAGAATGCTTAGACCCTATCAAGTGGCTAAATGCATGAAAAATCAATATGAAGGGTATTCTGATCCTCATGCCCATGCTGTAGAATTTAAACAATTAATTAGGGCAGAAGAAGTAGAGGATTACAAAGTGCAATTCGAAGCATTTGTTCTAACCCTAACTGGACCGGCATTGTCTTGGTTCATTCCTTTGAGAAAGGAAATGTATCCAAATATTGAATCTTTCCTTGAAGCTTTTATAGGGGAATTCTCCAAAACTGGGATTAAACATAGTACAACTACCCTGATACATAGTTTCAAACAACAAAAAAATGAAAATGTCAGAGAGGCTGCCAGGAGATTCAAGCAATATATTGATAGATGTCCAAGAGAAGAGGTACCTTCAATGGCAAGACAAGTGTCTTTGTTCATAGAAGGACTGAGAAGTGCACAATTAAGAACCTTGGTGTATTATAGGAGATTTCCTGATCTACGAGCTTGTGTAAAAGAGGCAATAGACTTAGAGGATAACAGAGGACATGATTTATTAGCATTTGATCAGCCAAGAACAAATGAAAATAGAATTCCACCAGTAGAAGAATTAGCACAAGCCATTGCAAAAGCTCTAGAAGTCAACAATAAGACAAATTTGATGAATACCAAAATATCAGCTAATAAAAAGTGTTATAATTGTGAGGAGAGTCATTTGGTTCAACAATGTCCTTATCATAAACCACAACATTTGCAAGATAGGAAAACACTCAAATATTGTACTTTAGAAAGAAAATGGACAAACCATACTAGAGAGGAGTGTGATGTAAACAAATCATACAAGAAGCACAATTTAAGATTGGGGAAATAGACAATCATCAAGCAACAATTGAAGGGACAATTGCAACAGAAACCAGGAAACATCTTGATCAGGAAGATAATTCACAAATAACCTTCCAAATCAATCTAGACAAACACTGTACAATTTTATAACACACCACAATGGAGGAGATAGTAAAACAAAATCCTCACTTACAACATAATATGAAAAATTGGGAAACAAAGTCAAAGAATCTAGATCCACAGCAACAAGAATTGGAAGAGTTGTGGTACATACCTATTAATAAAATAAGAGGATACTATGAAGGAGAAGAAGGGAAATCAACTCTGAGAATACAATTTGGTGAGAATTATGCCAAGGCCATATTAGACAGTGGATCGGGAGTGGCAATCATGACTTAACAAACTTGGGAGAAATGGGGCAGAATGAGTTAATACCCACTAAAATGAGATTACAACTTGCAGACGGACACATAGAAAAGCCCCTAGGAATTTGGGAAAAGGTGATTGTGAAAATATGTGGAATAGAGGTAGAGCACACTTTTGCCATAGTCGAATTCCCACAGTCCACTTCATATGAAATCATCCTAGGAAGATCATTTATGAGACAAATGCAAATTGTGCAAGATTGGGGTAATGATTGCCTATACCTTCAGAGCAAAGGATGGGTAACTAGAGTGAATTTAAGGAATAAACAGTATTGTGATATGTCCCCTCAGGAATGGTTCAAAGTACATCAAAATCAATAATTAAGTGAAGAATGTGGGAGTGAAGAACAAAATGACATAGAACCATCAATTTGGAAATGTAATGTGATAAGGAACCACACATATAAAAAAAAGATGTTAAAAAAAGAAGATTGTTTAGGAAAAGGAAGTCACAAGATGAAAGTTACATACCACAAAAATTTAAAGATGAAGAGTTTGAGCCTTATGGTTGGAATCAGATCTTGACCACAATGGATTTGGCCAATGATGAATATGTGGGAGTAAAATTCCAAAATGAAGAAGGATATGATATTTTTCATATAGGAATACAAATGACCAAGGTGTCAAAAATAGAAGAAGATCAAGAGGAAAGAATAATTTTAAAAACTCGAAAAACACAATTCTTGGAAGAAGTTGAAGCTACAGATGCTATAAAAGACAAAATCTCAGGAACATATAGAAAAAGTAAACACAAAGAAATAGAAAAAGAACAAGAAGTTGAAAAAAATAAAAAAATAATAACGAAAGAAGATCAACAATTTGATGTTCCTTCAAACTTCAAGACCTATGAAGTAGAAGACAGATTACTTCTAAAAATGAAACCAAAAAGAGAAAAGAAAAAGGCGAGGCATATGACAATGAGGAACAAACTAAGAAGGTGGTGATCACTCAAGAAGAGGAGGAAGATAGACACATTGTCATAGCTGATGACATGTCCAACCAAGAAGAAGACACATTGAGCAAATTGGCAAAAACTTACAGAGATGTGTTTGCTTAGAGTTATAAAGATTTGAAAGGAATTGATCCTAGAATTTGTGAACATAAGATTCCCATTACTCCTGATGCAAAACCTAGCAAACAAAGACACTATACATTTAATGAAGAATACTCTGCTAAAATTAAGGAAGACATTGACAAACTGCTGGCTGCCAATTTCATCTATGAGATTGAGTATATGGAGTGGATATCTCCTATAGTTGTGGTACCCAAGAAGAATGGAAAACTCAGGGTATGTATTAACTTAAAAAAAGTTAATGCTGCAACTATAAGGGATAGCTATCCATTACCAATAACAGACCATCTTTTGGAAAGAGTTGCAGGTAAAGAAGTCTATAGTTTTTTGGATGGTTTTTCAGGATATAATCAGGTGCTAATAGCTTTGGAAGACCAACATAAAACTGATTTCTCCACAGAATGGGGAATCTATGCATTTAGGGTTATGCCTTTTGGTTTAACCAATGCCCCAGCAACCTTTCAAAGATTGATGTGTCACATATTCAAAGAATTCCTTAGAAATATAATGGAAATTTATGTTGATGATCTTTGTACTTTTTCATTAAAAAGACAAGATCATTTGAAAGATCTGGAAAATATATTAAAAAAATGTAGAACATAGAGAGTATGTTTAAATCCGGAGAAATGTGTGTTCTTTGTGAGACAAGGGAGAATGTTGGGTCACATAGTTTCTAGAAATGGATATCAACTGATGAAAGAAAAATCAAGGCCATAGTGGATCTTCCAAAATCGATAAACGTAAAAGAACTTCAAACTTTCATGGGACATTGTGGATATTATAAAAAGTTTGTACACAAGTTTGCAGACATTGCAAAACCTTTGTATGCATTGATTACAAACTTTGAATGGACCACAGAATGTGATCAAGCCTTTGAGACTTTAAAAACTTGTTTGGTAATAACAACAATTCTAAAAACCCCACAATGGAATAAAAATTTTCATGTTCATGTGGATGCTTCAAATTATGCTTTGGGATGTGTGTTAGCACAACCAGTAGAAGGGAGAAAATTAGACTTTCCAATTGCTTATGCCAGTAGGCAATTGAATTCACCAGAAAAGAATTATACAACCACCGAGAGGGAAAGATTGGAAATGATTTTTGCTGTAAAAAGATATAGACATTATCTTTTAGCTAACAAGGTTAAATTTATTGTGGATCACCAAGCCTTACTCTACTTGGTAAACAAACCATGTCACACAGGTAGGATAGTCAGATGGTTCCTCCTACTGATGGAATTTGAATTTGAGGTAGTGGTCAGACAAGGAAAAACTCATTTAAGAGCAGACCATCTGTCCAAAATCCAAACTAGAGAGCCAAGTTCACCTTTAGATGATGAATTACGAGATGCATATCTATTCAAAATAGAGAGTATTCCTGAATGGGCTATTGTTGGAACATCAAGCTTACACTATGCTTGAGGTGGATTTGATCTACATCAAAGGCTATCGCTTCGAAAGAATATCCGTTGGAGAGTTCTTTTTCATATGCTCATTTATTGTATTTTTTTTGATGCTCATTTATTGTATTTTTTTTGAGAGATTTTTGATGGTTCATTTACCGTTGTAAAAGCCTTGAGCTTTACACATGTAAAGGTAGAAAGATAGAGCCAAAATCCCACAAATTTGTGGTGGTTGAAGTTGCATTCAATCAAGCAAATCAAATCACCTAAAAGTAGATCAAACTAGATCTTCACTTTTCCTAGATTGTAGGAAAGTGAATTGATTCCCTCCAACAACCATTCCCACCTTCATTTGAATTCAAATTCAACTTGTAAAAGTCGTGGAACACTCCTAGAGTCTATATAAAGACTTGAAATCACTTGTACATTACATGGAAGCAATATACATACACTTGTGACCATCATTGTCTTGCTCCTTCAATTTTCTGCATCATCTTCTTCGCCAACACTAATCTTGCAGAGGCTGCTACTGTCTCTCCAGAGCTTCAAATTGAGTGAAAAGGGAAGCATTGGAGGTATCAGTGTCTAGTTTATGCTTGTAAATTTTCATAGCATTTGATTTAGCAGATTTGGAGAAATCTGAGTTTTTCTGCCTCGGGGTCAATCTTTGCATATTCCTGAAAAATAGGAAGTACCACCAGTGAATGTCGCATTCATTCCTATAGCATATTTTGCTTATTCCTTATACTTTTGTGCATTCCATACACTCAACCCTATGTGTATCACTCCCATGAAAGGATTTTTCCTAATTGTAATCATGCTGGTCGCTATGGGCATTTCAAGTTCATTGTCTCTTCCATAGATAGTAAGCTTTTTGAGCTAGTCGACCCGCGAACCTATCTGTTTTGTATCGACACATTCTCCTTGATGCTCCAAGGTACATAGTGTGTTTCTTTGCACTTATTACATGCCTATAAGGTCTATTTGAGTCTCCATAAGCTCAAGTGCTGGTCTTGTGCCGGTTGGCTTGACCAAACTTTGTCGCCTCGAAACGCACTTTTCTACCTTCGACAAGCTTATCCAAGTCTCTTTCAATGGTATCAGAGCTAGATCAAGATGGGTGACGGTTTTCCCTCAATGATCGAGAACCTTGATCGACACAACTATGCGGCTTGGCAAATTAGAATGGAGGCCTATTTGCAAGGTAGAAATCTTTATGGAATTGTAGTAGGTGATGAAGCTATGCCTATTCCAAGATCCAAAGGAGGACCTACACAAGAGGAGACAGATAAGCTCACACTTTGGTGCGCAAGGGATGCTCAAGCAAGGTCGTACATACTAAACTCTATCTCTAACTTTCTATTACCACATATTAGAGGATGCAAGACATCTCAAGAGACATGGGATGCCCTCGAGACTTTCTTTTCTGCTAGAACCAAAGCAAGAAAGAATCATCTTTGGAACGAGTTCAACCAAATGAAGAAGATGCCTAAACAAACCATCACAGAGTTTGTCACCAAGGTCAAGGAGGTTGTGGATCAATTAGCATCCATTGGAGAGCTGATTGAAGAAGAGGTCATCATGGGGCAAATTCTCAACGGCATTCGAAGTGATACACAATGGCAATCCTTCACGACAGCTTATGATCTCATCATGGATGTGCAGACTCCAGACTTCAACATCTTTCTTGGACAACTCTTCAATCAAGAAGCCAACAATAGCATAAAGGAAGGTAACTCTTATCATGGTAATTCAACTAGTGCTCTATATGCAGATAAGAAGGATAAGAAGCAGAAAGGCAAGAAGAAGGAAGAAGAGACTTCCCAAGCCAACTTCGCAAGCAAGAGCAAGTGGAAAGGGAAGAAGAAAGGACCAAAGCAAGACAAAGCCAAAGGTCAGAATGTTCAACCTTGTGCCATATGCGATAAGACCAACCACACCACTCAAAATTGTTGGTTCAATGGGAAGACCCAGAAAGGAAGTGGAAGAGGTGGATATGGCAGCAATAGAGGCAGAGGTGGACACAACTTCAACAATAACAATAGAAGCTATAATAGACGGGACTACAACAATTATTCAGAAGATCAACCACATGAAGACTCATTACTTCTCATGAATCTAAGCCACAAAGAAGGTAAAGAAGATGATCATTTGTTCTACATAGATTCAGGATGTTCGAATCATGTTGCAGGCAACATTGCTCTTCTATCTGACTTGGAAAGTCCAAAGCATAGACATGAAGTGCAAACAGGGGATGACACAAAGCACAATGTGGAGAAGATTGGTAATGTCAAAGCTTCCAATGGCAGGACAAACATTCTAAGTAAGGTTCTCTATGTACCCACTATCACTAAAAACCTAATAAGTGTAGGCCAAATAGTTGAAAAAGGCTTGCAAGTTAGGTTCACCCAACATGGAGCTTTTGTGGAAGATCCATGTCAAGGCTTCAAGAAGATAGACCGAGGTGAGAAGCATGGTAGGCTCTTTACTTTTGAAGTAGGAGAAACCAAGAACATAGCTCTATTCAACTTTGGGTCTCAAACCCTAAGTGAGCTTGAAGTGTGGCATAAGAGACTTGCTCATGTGAATGAAAGAACCTTGAAGGATATATGCAGGGATCAAAGTGTTCTGGGACTACCGAACATATCAAAGCAACACATGATCAACAGGTGTGATGCATGTCAGATTGGGAAGGCACAAAGACAACCATTCAACCACAAAGGCTACATCCACAACAACTTATTGGACTTAGTACATACAGATGTATGGGGACCAAGTCAAGAACCTTCATTGGCAGAATCAAGGTATTATGTCTCATTTATTGACGACCATAGTAGATGGACTGTTCTATACTTTATCAAAAGTAAGAATGAAGTGTTTGATTGCTTCAAAAAGTACCTTGCACATAAGGAGAATCATACAGGTAGATCACTAAAGAAGCTCAGATATGATGGAGGAAGAGAATACTTCTCCAAAGAGTTTGATGAGTTCTTGCAGGACAAAGGTATCAAAAGGGAAGTAACTACTAGGTACTCTCCTCAACTAAATGGAATTGCAGAGAGGAGAAACAAGACATTGGTTGGATCAGCCCGAACAATGCTTGAAGAGAAGAAGTTGCCACATTATCTATGGGCAGAAGCTATTTCAACTACAGTGTACCTCGTCAATAGACTACCATCCAAATCACTTCAAGGTATGACTCATTATGAAGCATGGCATGGAAGAAAACCTATCCTTGGACATTGCAAGGTTTTTGGTTGTTTAGCTTATGTTCATGTACCATCACACATAAGAGGTAAGTTAGATGAAAGGGCAACAAAGGCAGTGTCTGCCTACACATTCCTATGTGTAATCTTTGCCATTGTTGTTCAGTGAGAGGCTCCAGTTACTTCTTAACTCTGCATCCACTTATGTAATTGGGCATGACTTGACCTTCTACAATTGCCAGCTCCATAGCTCCACTATTACTGATCTTGTTTAGGATGTACGGTCCATGTCCCCTCTTTTGCAGTTTCTTGTCTATTTCCTTTATTGTGAATGCTAAGACTAGGTCTCCTTCATTTAGGTCCTTCTCTTTGATATGCATGTCAAAGTAACCTTCCTGTCTCCTTTTGTTGGCATATAGAGAGTTGATGGCTTGTAACCTAGTAGCCCCTAATTTTTCTAGATCTGAGATTCTATTTACAAATTCATGTTCTATCTAATCTAGAGTTTTTGCCACTTTTAGGGTTGGAATCAAGAATTCCATGGGTAGGATAGCATTTTGGCCATACACCAAGTTGAAAGGTGTTGTTCCAATACTGATTTTATAAGCAACTCTATATGCCCAAAGAGCATGACGTAATTGCTTATCCCAGTCTGATTGCTTGTTGTTCACTATCTTCTATAATATTCTGCACAAAACCTTATTGGTGCTTTCGGCTAGACCATTGTCTTGGGGATGATAGGGTGCTGAGAGCCGGTGCACAATTAAGAACAAATTTAGAAGTTGTTCTATGATCTCATTGACAAAATGAGTTCCGCTATCACTAATGATTTCTAATGGTAATCCAAACCTCACTAAGATGTTCTCAAAGACAAACCTTGCTGTTGTCTGAGTATCATTTCTTCTAGTGGCTTTAGCTTCTGCCCACTTAGTTAAGTAGTCACTTGCTACTATGATGTACTCTGCATGTGTGGTTTTGGATGGTGGTGAAACGGGTCCAATGAAATCAATGCCACACTTGGAAAAAGCTCGAAAGCTCATTATGGGCCTTAGTGGCATGTCATCTTTTCTTATTGGATTCTTTGTTCTTTGGCAAATATCACATCTTTCCACAAATAACTTAGCATCTTTATGTAATGTCGGCCACCAAAATCCTGCATAGATTATTAGTTTGGCAGTTCTTTCTATTGAAAGGTGTCTTGAAGCTGCACTTCCATGTGCTAATTGCAACATTCTCACATACTCTTCTTCTGGAACACATAGACTTAGGTACCCATCTTTATCTCTTTTATACAACTGTCTTACTATCAGAGAGTAGTCTTTGAACTCTAGATTCATTACTTTCTCAGGAAAAATGTTTTTTACTTGAATTTCTTGTTTCCTCACCTCCTTTACGATCTCTTCTCCCCATGCTGGATTCTTTTATATTAAAAACAAGGTTGCATTTTTAGATGTTCTTCTTTCTTGGTAGTCTTCACACTGTTGCACAAAATAATGTATGTCTTTCATTTGATCTAGCCAATATACTCCCAGTCTATGGAGATGTACTAGGGTTTGAGTCTTTGAAGCATGGACTAAGTTATGAGGGTTATGTTCCCTTTCAAGGTAACTCCTTTGTTCCTCATCTAGGATGCAACATAGAAATAAGCTTGAATCATGGAGATAATACAAGTGTCCTGAGGGCAAGATGTAATTCTTGGTTTGACCTAGGACTTGAATCACGTTTGTTTTTGTGAATCGAGGTCCAAAACTCAACAGTGGGACAAGGTTTTCTACCCAAGTAGGTATAACTTCTACCCTAAACAAATAAGTATCAAGTAGTTCATCATCCACTCCTTGAGGTTCTTCTCCATTGCATAACCTAGATAGATGATATGCTCCGATGTGACTCTTTCCTTGTTTTACCACAACTTCAAAATCAAACTCCATCAGTAGCAAAAACCATCTAATAATCCTTCCTGTGTTACAAGGCTTTTTTACTAGATACAAGAGGGCTTGATGATCCACAAAGAACTTGACATTAGTTGCTAGGAGATTATGTCTAAACTTCTTGATTGCATACACCATGCCTAATCCCTCTCCCTCCATTGTGGTGTAGTTTCTCTTGGCTTGGGTCATTTGTCTATTGGCATAGGCAATTAGGAAATCCAACTTGGAATTTTCCACTAGCTGTGCTAGAATGCATCCCAATGTGAAATTGGAAGCATCTACATGGACATGGAAAATTTTCTCCCAATTGGGTGGTTTTTGAATAGGTGCTGAGCTCAACCAATATTTCAATTTCTTGAAATCTTCTTCACATTCTTCTATCCATTCAAATTTAGTGATTATGGCATATAAATGTTTAGAAACCATAACATAATTGAGTACAAATCTCCTGTAGTATAGTACCCACAATGTCCCATAAATGCTTACTGTTCCTTCACAATTTCAATCTAGGCATCTCAACTATCACTTTGGTTCTTTCTTCATCTGTAGATATGCCATTTTTTGAAACAATGTGACCAAGTATATTTCCATATCTAATAAAGATCACTACTCTCTTGTTAGGCACTTCTCCTTGGTCATTGACATTTTCTGGATCTGTGGTCACCACATAAGTAGTTCCATCCCTCTCAATTTAATGCCCATTTTCAAATTGGGTGATAGGTGTCATGTTGAGCAAAGAGTTTGACCTAAGCCTCACCACATATCTCTGAATCCCATCCTTATATATGTATGCTCCAAACCTATTGGTGAACTCAAATCTAAATATGTTACTGAAGTCCCCCTCACTCCCTTGCTCTTCCTGCATTCTACTGGTGGTGGCTTCCTGGTTCCCTAAGTCTTGAGTCTGGTCCAAATTAGGGTTAGGGTTGGGTTCAGGGATAACTTTTCCTCCTCTCAATTGCATGGGGAAATGTATACTATTCCTCCTAATTTGTTTCTAGGGGTAATATTTTCCAAGTCTTTTCCCTTAGCTACACCAATTCTATCTCTTTCAATGGTCAATTCAGAGAATTGTGATTCTCTGACAAGGATTCACAATTTTTTGAAACTCCAAAATCCAACAATTATGGATCCTTTATTTCTCCTTTTCTATAGTCATCATAATCTCTTTCTTATTCTCCTCTCTTCCAGTATATCTTGGAGAATTCCAAAAAAAAAATTATAAGGCAAAGGTTAGAGAATCGTGATTTTGTGGCACAGAATCGCGATTTTCTACTTCCTTATTCCAATGGTCTTGAATGAGGTTTTCCAAACTGATCTATTTATTCTATGGACTTGAGAAATTTTCCTTTCAAGAAGTTTTCCTTAGAAAGTGGCTACAAATTAATTTTCCCCACATTAGGAGAGAGTCGCGATTTTCTTGAAGGGATTCACGGTTTTCTCACTGAATTGCCCATTTTTTTTTTATCCAAGCAAAAATTCACAATCTTCTCCAAAAGTATGTCAAAGAGTCGCGATTTCCTTCTAGATATCCCTATTTTTTAAAAAGTACTCAGCAAAAATTAACGATTTTCTAAAAGAAATCTTAGCAAAAATTTGTGATTCCTTCCCCCTCTCCAGGTAGAGATTTGCAACTTTCTCAAAAGTTGAGATTGTCCACGGTTCTCTGGAGTTGGATGTTTTCTTGGTATGTTTTTTTTTTCTTCGAGAAATCATGATTTCCTAGAAAGCCTAAGCTTGAGAAATTCATTATTTTCTTACTAGATGCCCTGATTCTTTGGAGTAGGTTTTTCAGAGAATCACAAAGTTTTGACGAGAAAACCAGATTTTTTTGCACTTGGTGAAATTCCCTCCTAATGGCCACTTCTGAGGAAGTAGAGACTTTCTTAGATCATTCAAAAAAGTTATTTTATTATTTTTCTCCTGTTGAGTTAGCACATTTTCCCATGATTTTCTGCCTAAAGTCAACT
>CM035438.1:107253958-107316458 GCA_020310875.1 Ceratopteris richardii
ACAGATGCCCAATCTTCACACCATGCCAGGGAATCTTGATTTATTCCGAACGCCCAACTCAAAGAAGCGACCATAGTCATCAACTCCCCACCTCATCCTTCCACTGTAACATTCACACCTGCAATCGCAATCCCCCCCACTCCATCTGCTCCTCTTTCACCTCCCACCCCTCCAGTTTCCCCTATGCACCCCACCTCTCCTAGATTATCCATGTTTATTTCAAGTCCTATAGCAGAAGTCCTCATTGCCTCAACTCTTGAAACTCTTCCCGCACCCATTCCACCTAACTTTCCCCCTATCGCTCGCACCCTCCCACCCAATCCATTTCTCACTCCATCCTTTCCTTCTTTTCCCATCCCTCCAAGGCCTATACTCCCATTTCCCCCTCCAATGACCTTCTCATCAGTCTCACCTCCCTGCCCAACTGTATTCCCTCCATCCTCCCCTTTTCACCAAGCAATCCACGAAACTCAATCTGTAATATATTCGTCCACTTTTGTAAATCCCGTATTCACAACCCCTCATGCACCCACTAACATACCACTCTTCACCATTGCACTTGACACCACATCTAGTGACATGGACATTTCACCACTCACCTCACTTATTTCACCAGCCCATTTAGGCATGTTGCACTTCTCCACGATCACTACTGCATCCACCTTCCCATCCCCCTTTACCCTTCCCCTTGCATCAACACCCACACCCACAACATCTTCACTCACTATACCATTAATTTTGTCACCCATGATTGACACCACCTTTCGCCAGATGTTTTCTTGCATGACACAAGTTAGAGATGAATTTGCATCTCTCGGGAACAGCTACCAAGCACGTGAGGCCTACCATTACCTTGAACTAGAAAGAGAACAGAAGATGAAGGAAGCCATTACCGATATTGAAAACCTATTACGGGCTCAAACAATCAGAAATGCTACTCTCACTCAAAATATGGGATTGTTAAGACGACACCTCACAGCGGCTAAGGAGGAGAATCAACGATTGTAGGAACAGAATCATGAAAATCTCAAAGGAGTGTTGGATACACCAGATGAACCCCTAAGTCCCAGCCGCTTTAAAGCAGTACCCTCTGAATCAATGCAGATATTGTTAGAAGACCATGCACGACTCTTAAAGGATTATGAAAACATGAATGAAGCATATGAGAAGCTACAAAATGACCATAAATTTCTACTGTTGCGAACACCTAAGCAACAACCACCACCAGCTCTTGAAGTAACCTCTCCAGAGATTATAGAGTAACTCAATACTTTACGTGCTCAGGTACTTACTCTTCAAGCACAGATTTCTACTTACTCTGAACCTCCCAGGTCAGATTCCCCACCCTAAACTCCCAGCTGATGAAGAAACTCTGTCTATCCCGGTGGACCCAATTACATGCCATGGCTATGATTGAGGAATGCATCTTACAATCACCTTACTTCGCCCACTTGGCCCTTCAAAGTTATATCTCAAGCCATGAGCTTCAATATAAATTGCACTTCATGCTGATGGCAGAATATCAATTGGCAATTAAAAAGGAGACATGTAAGAAACCATCCCATGCCACTCAATTTGAGCCTGACGACCTACCATAAGAAGCACAAAACAGTGAAATATTTCAACCAACTTGGTGATCGAAGTTACTACAGCCATATCTGGAGATGATGCGCACATGGGTCAAGACACCCTTGCATTTGAAGTAGTACAAACCATGTTGGGGACCTATGCCAAGATGCTGCTCTTGGAAGGCATTGGCGATCAAAGTTAAGAATAATAAGCAGTGCTAGGACTGGCTTAATTACCCTTACTTCACTCCATCTCCCAGATCCCCTATCGTCGGCTACATGATGGCCATGATTCACCACTGGCTCCCCTACTTACACCACATGGATGATGTTGCAGCACATATGACTATCAAAATAATTGATATGATGCAGACTGTATTTAAAATCTTCTGTCGTGTCAAAGCACCGCATGTTATCACCCCGGGATTTGAGCATGGTAACGAGGACTTAGCCTATGATATGAGCACTACACCATCGCTCCGGCTGTGTTATGCTTGGCACTACTGAATCAAGTACTTATCTGCTTGTTATAAGACGACATTTGAAGAGATGTTTACCACCGGATTTTGAGAGTACCATTCCAAAGTTTTTATAAGCAGGCCTATACACCTACTTCAATTATTTGCTTGTAAACAACTAGTGTACTCCACACACTACCGACTTCTACCTTCCAATGAACCTCAGCCCATAGACTGGGAAAAAATTGAAGCTTATCTTTCCTGAGGTATTTGCATCGCGGAGCACACCCTCGCTCATGACCTCCTACAAAACTATATCATGTAGACCACACAACAGGGTTCTGTCGGGGACGACAGATGCGAGAGGGAGGGGGGTGTTGGCAGTAGCCAAAGGCACAGACAACAAGGAAGCATGTGAAGGCATACTGCAAAGAAGTTGTTGGGAGCCATGCAATCCATTTTTTCCCAAGAAATATGTTTTAGATTACTTGATCAAAACCTCAAACAATGATTTTCATCACTTTTGTACCATATGTATCATAGAAACACCCACTTTTATAATTAGTAGCTCCATTTTGTGCAAGCCGAGGAGTCCTCAAGCTTGAGGATCTTAGGTAGAACAAGCATACCAATTTTGGCTATTTTTAGATCTCGTTTAGACCTTCAAATAGTGCCTAGAACTTATATTTTAACTATGCCAAACACTAGATGTGAAACCGGTCAAAAGTAGTCTAAAATCTATAAATAGAGCTAGAGAGCTCATTTTTGAGGTTAGCTTGTATGAGTTGAGAAGAACTTAGAGCTATTTTGAGTTTGTAAGAGTGTTATTGAGCAATAGAGTCTACTTTCAACCTTCGATCGTGTCTTGCTTGTCTCTTTCTTGTGTGTATGTGTGTGTGCATCTCTATGCTTCTCACCTTCACTCTCACTACACCTCGGGTTCACGATCTTCATACCACTCCTATCTCTTCCACGGATTGACATTAAGGAGGTGGAGCTTCTTAACCTGGTGCTTACCATTGTGCTAGAGCGACATCTAGCCTTGTACTTTGCCAAGATGGCATCTACATTCCTCTTGGTCTTGTACATCCACTTGTTTTGGACTATCTTCATGCCTTCCTTCTTAGGTACTAGTTCCCAAGTGTTGTTCTCCTTAAGAGCTTTGAGCTCTTCATACATAGCCTTCCTCCACTCTGGTTTGGTCTTTGCCTCCTCATAAGAATCTGTCTCTTGATCTACAATGACATTCATCATGTATGCATAGTGCTTTGCCATGAAAGAACCATATGTATCTATTCGTGGGGGTGGCTTCTTCCTTGTAGACTGTTGATATATTTAGGTAGTGATGTGTGTGAACACTCTAGCACTACCGGGGCACTTTTTCCCTCTTTAGGAGGTTTTTTGCCCCCCGGCTTGTATATACACCTACTACCCTAAGAGGTTACTTATCTTTGTACATTCTAGTGGTAATACATTTAGTATTGTGTGTTGTGCTCCAAGCTTCTTCTTCTTCCTTGTGCTGTTTGTGTGCATCCACAGATCTCGAACTCCAAAAATTGGTATCAGAGCAAGTCGCCGCTTCATCTAGGGCATCATCGACACCCCTCTAATCGTAGTCTCAGAATCGCACAAAATTTGGTGTGCATACTCAACGTGATTAGGAGATAAAAATGGCTTCACAATGTAGTGTTGAAATCGTGATCTGAGCTCATTTTGGCCTTTGAGCACATTATCACATGCTTTTGCATACTATTCTGTCTTTTTGTGATAAAGATATATTCAGGTTTTGGTTCACCAGTATAAGCATCTCAAAGTCTACTACAGGTTTAGCAAAAGTCCTTAAGGTAGTTATGTTCAACTTTTTGAGGTACAATCATTTTTTTGCATCAGGGTATTTTAGCCTTAGTGGCCATGGCTGAAAGCACTGATGTATTTTGTATGTTGGTTGTTGAGGATAAGTTGGATGGTACGAATTACCCATTTTGGGCTTATATGATGCGTCATGTACTGGTTGCAACATGACTGTGGAATATTGTGTAGGGTGTTGCAAAACGTCTTATTACACCTGCAAATAAAAGTACTAAAGCTGATGCAGATGGCGTTGAAGATGATGATATTCTTCATGTTCCTATTTGTGCTGTAGTTTTTGCTGCACCTACTATAGAGCAAACTCGTTGGGATGGCAGAGATGCTCAGACACATGCATTGATAGCCTTGTCTATTAAACATGCCATTATTCCTCACATTCATTCTTGTACAATAGCTAAGGATGCTTGGGATACACTTACCACTTTCCAACAAGCCAAACAACAAGCAATTTGGATACGTTTTGATTGGGAAACTTAACCGATCAAAATAGACTACTTGTCTACATAGGTATGCTAAAAAACTAGAATTCACTCTTTAATTGATATCTCACAGAATATACAATATTTGAAGGAGATATTTCCAATAGGGAGGATACACGAGATAAGCTTTCCAATGAGTGTTTAAACGCAAGAAATGGTTACATATGCACTGAGATATGAGCTTCACAACAAAGCTATGTAGAAAATGAAGTGCGGCTGGAAGGAGTCTATGGGAAGACAAAATGCCAAACTACTAGATCTGACTATTGAGAGCTCTTGCCTCTTTCTCTCCTTGTTTAGAACCTGCTCCCACTACACTTTTATAACCAATGAGCATGTGAAGAAGTTTGTGCCTCCTTCTTAACTCACCACTTTCATTTTGATTGCCCACTACATGCCACTGACTACAAGGCAGATATTGTATCTTTTACTCATCATGAATTTTGACTAGACTTTTTTCTTTTTTTCTTTTCTCTTCTTTTCCTTTATCTTTACATTTGGTAAATTTATCCAAGAATAGCTCATGTGAAAATGAGCTTGTACATTTATCTTCAACACAACTCACATCCCTATTTCCTCTCCCCTTGCATTTCCCCTATAAATATAGCATCTATGAATGTAGACACTGCATTTAACACAATGATTCAATGTGGGAGTCAATTAAGATAGGCATATCAGAACCTAGAAGAGCACAATGCAAAGATGAAGGTTGAATCCATCCGCTTACAAGAAAGAGTGACAAAATTAGAGCAAACCAATAGGGTGTTACAAGAGTAGTAAAACACTTTTTAGCATGCCCACAATGAACTCAACTCCAAACTTTGAAATATTGATTAGGAGGTTGTAAAGGATATTGAAGCCCACTTGCACATACAAATGGAGCACAACACCAAACTCCAACAAAACATGGCTCTCCTACATAGATATGGTAGCTGCTATGAAAGAGAATAAGCACCTACAGTAATAGATCAAGATAACTTAGAGGTAGCCATAGAGAATACAATTGGTGTGCAGATTAATCCCCCACAGTTTCAAGCAATACCATCTATGAACATTTGTATTATATTAGATGAATATGCCAATCACTTGGAATTGTAAGACCAATTATCAGAGGAAATAAATCAGTTATGTCAACAACAACAAGCTGCACCACCTCCTATCCCTAAAGCAATTCCAATTGCTGTTGAACCACAAGGGCTAGCAGAGTTGCAGAATCAAATAGTAGACTCACAAGCATGATTACTAAACTACAAGAGGCGACCTTAACCACAAGAGGTACCTAACCCTAAGGAGCTAGTGGCATACCCGTTGAGGAAACTTTCTAAGACACCTATGAACCACAGCCTATGCCAAGAGGATTGATCGCCAAAGAGGGTCAAGAGACTTATGAGGAACCTAGGCCATAGTGGCTGAAACAAGTTGAAGAAATTGGGCGAACCCATGATGATCGAGTGGCTGTTCAAATCCAGGCCATGGAAAATCTCGAAGATATAGTGTTTCATTTAGAGTATTTTCAAATGTCTCTCAGCCACACTTGCTCACAACATAAAAATTGCAATACATGCCCTATTTTGTGCTATAAGCTGACTATGATGCAAAGATCAAGCATTTGATAGGCAAGGAACCAACTTTTTCCATACAATTCCAGCCCGATGACCTTCTAGAGAGAGCTCAATGGTGTAACATCTTTCAACCCAACGGGCATAATAATTTATTCAAAAATTATCCTGAAATGATGCATACATGGTCTATGGCACCCATCCACAACATCTACAATCCGTGCTATGGTTTGGTGCCATGAAGGAGAACATGGCCAACATTTGCAATCAAGGTAAGGATCAGTTTGAGGTGCTATGATTGGCTAGATTATCCATACTTTGCTCCACCCCGAGGACCTCCTAAAGTGGCCTACGTCTCCCCAATCTAACATTGGACCCCTCACTTGAAGGATATGGCCGATTTAGCTACAAATATGTGTATGAAGATATTCAAACTGATGATAGTGGTCTTCAAGACATTGCAGAAAGTAAAAGCTCCATACATCTCTTCACTAGGTTTCAACGAAGGGAATTTTGACTTGGTTTATGATATGAGCACCACACCCTCTATATAGACTATATATGCTTAGCATGCTCACATAAAATATTTACCAACCTCCTTCAAATAAGACTTCAAAGAAATGTTTTCAACTGATTTTTGGAAATATCATTCATAGATATTTATACCAAGAGTCATGCATCTTTTGCAACTATTCGTTGTAGAGAAAACCATCCATGCGGAACAGTTACAAATCCTACATCCAAACATCCATACCCCTGTGGATTGGGATTGCCTTATGATGGATCTAGTTAGAGGACTGAGTTTAAGAGAACATGAATTGGCAGCTCATGTTGTGCAATAATACACTTATCACTCTCAACAACAAAGCTCTATGAGGGATGATAGACACAAGAGGGGGGAGGACCAAGTAGAAAGAGCAATTAACACTGGGAAGGAAAAGAATAGGCCTAATCACAATTTCTCACAATCCATCATGCATTCAAACAATGATTTTTATAACTACCTTCATTGTAAATATTATTTTTTGTAGTTTAGACTCCATTTTTTCCAAGTTGAGGGGTCCTCAAGCTTGATAAATATTAGGAGAACATGTGTATCAATTTTTGTAATTTTTAGAGCTCATTTGAGCCTCCAAAATATCCTAGGAACCTAATTTTTAGCTAAGCCAAACACTAGGTCTGAATAGGCCAAAACTAGTCTAGAAACTATAAAAAAAGCTAGAGATCTCATTCTCGGGGTTGGGATTTTTGGTATTTGAGCTTGTAAGAGCATGCTTGTATCTTGGAGTAAGTTTAATACAAGATTCCATTGTTCCATTCTTTGTCTTGCCTTGTGTGCACGTGTGTGTATGTGTGTGCATTCTCGTGTGCTTCTCACTCATGCACTTGTGCATTCCACTTGCTCTTGGTCCTCATAC
This sequence comes from Ceratopteris richardii, assembly GCA_020310875.1. NCBI lineage: Eukaryota > Viridiplantae > Streptophyta > Polypodiopsida > Polypodiales > Pteridaceae > Ceratopteris > Ceratopteris richardii. Next base: position 107,261,310 of record CM035438.1, read on the forward strand.
CATCCTAATGTCTCCATGGATTGACAAATATGAAGTTGATCTCCTCACGTTGGCTCTCACCATTGTGCTAGGGTGATACACCATGTGAAGAGAAAGGAGATAAGGAAGAGAGCTCTCACACACTCTCACATACAAAGAGAGGAGCACACATAGATTGAGGCAAGGAAGAATGGTCTTCTTCTATTACATAAAGAGAATATAAAAGAATGACCTAATACATAAATACAATGAGTACAACATACAAAGAACAATACATAAGGAGAAACCTAATGACTAGGAATGAGTGAGCTGGAAAGAAACAAATGTGCCATTACTCTTGGTAGATAATTCTAGTAAATCTCAATAAAGTATCCCTAACATATATTGGTATAACCAGTATACACGTTAGAGAAATGAAAAGTGATACGTGTCATCCTTTATCATCACATGTTGAGCTTGATATCTCAACATACTATGGGTTGAGGTGGTCGTGGTGGAGGATGTAGATAATCACGTATAAAGTGATCTCCTTCACATCTGTAGCATGGTCCTCTTGGGGCTTGAAGTTTCATTTGTCTCAATTGGGGCCTAGTTTTTGGGTTTGTATACATCACATTGGAGTATTTGAGCTCGTAATTAGGGTCTAATGGTGTTTCATATTGATAGATATCATTGTGCTCATGTGATTCTATGTAGTAAGCCAATGAGATATCTACATGGCTAGAGTCAAAACTTTGAGCATTGGGATCAATATGTGAGATCATGGGGGATGCTGACACTATTTCTCTCTTTAACTTATAATCTTCCATTGCATATTTCACTAAGATTACATTGGTGGGTGGTGGTGGTTGTTGTCCTAGTACTGGCTGGGGTCTCTATTGCACCTGATAGTATGGCTAGTATGGTTGTTTTGGCCTATAATATGGTTGTGGTTGGCAATACTTTTGATATCTACCTAGTTGCAGAAAGGGATGCTATAAGTTTTTGCCTAACTACCTATTTATTGTAGGGAGAATCTTGTGTATTATGATTTGTGTATTCTCTCTTAATGATGAAGTATAGGGCAATTAGATTTCTTGAATTTTGAGTCATCAAGGGGCATGCATTGCCCATGTGGTCTCCTCCAGAAGTGTAACAACATTTCACTCAGACCATTCTAGGGTTTTGTCTACTAGGTACTCCTAACTTTTGTGCTACTTGTTTTGGTAGTTCATCTACTAGGTTTGAGGTTTTGGATGTGAATCTAGTAGCACAATCCAAATCCCTATAGAGTTTATAAAGTTCTAACATGTCACCCAAATTGTCCTCAACATCAATGCACATTTGTACACATTTCTCTATGGTACAAGGTTCCTTTAGATAGACATATGATCATAGCTTGCACTCAATATGCCATATAAGAATAGGGAAAGCTACCTAGCTTGAGTAGGTAGCTTTAGGATTGGACATCTTTTAATGTATTGTCTAAATCTACATCCTACTAATCTCACAATTTCCTATGATGTCTGCTTAAAGCTATGGATCAATGAGGAGGTATTATGTCTGATGCCACTCTTGGAGAACCCTGTGATGAATGCATCAAAAAACATTAATATCCATGAATTGACCTTGATGGAAGGGTTGAAACCACATTAAGGCTCAATTCTTCAAGGTTAATCCAAAAGCATTATATTGAATGAACAAGTCCTTGACCTGTTGAGATGTTAACACTTACTTGAATTCAACTACATGAATATGGGTCTCTTATTCCATCAAAGTAATTCTTCATCGGCTTCTCTAGATAAGTGGGTCTTAAAATCCTCGGATGTTCTCTTGGTCTAGGTAGAGGGAACTTGTCCATGGGTCTTTGGTGCCTATGTCTTCTAGGTCTCTCTTGTTCTTCTCTATCAGTGTCTAGTCCTGAACTTTCTCTTCCTTATGGATTTTGAAAACTTACCTCTAGTCTCTCTCTCTCTCTCTCTCTATCTGTCTCTCAAATTCTCCCTTTGACGTCCCAAGGTGTGAAAGGATGTGGCTCCATGTTAACCATGGAATTCAATAGACTTGTGTGGAGGGAAAATTGGTTCACTCTTCCAAGTACATGCATTTCTACTATGTTCCATAACTAGAAACATCCTTTCTGGAGTGTTGTTGAAATAGATAACCTTCCTTGGAACATCAAGATCTTTGAATTCATATATGATTACTCTGTCCACTTCACTAGGCTTGTCTAGCTTGAATCTCCAAACACTTCTTCCATCTCTTTAGTCATGAAGAGTTGTATACTTTTAATATCTTAGCAAATCCATTCTAGCATGATTATCCTCGACAAGTCTGACTTATCTCTAGGTTTTCTAGGATCTCTTCTTGGACTTTCTTGATCCAATTCTCCTATTTATGTCTCAAAGATGATCGATCCAAACTCATTTGTCCTATCAGGTAAGTTGGTTAACACATTGTAGCTCAAGCGTAAGCACCACCTCCTTTACTTGTCAATCCGCGGAGACGTGAGGACCGGTATGAAGACCACGAGCAAGTGAAGGCACAAGTGCGTGAGTGAAAGCACACAAACATGCACACACATACACACACGCGCACAAAGTAAGATCAAAGAGAGGAACAATGGAAAGCTTAGATTGCAAAAGAGTTCTCTTACAAAAGCTCTATTCTCTAACAAGCTAACTCAAAAATGAGCTCTCTAGCTCTTTTTATAGTGTTTTGACTAGTTTTGGCCCTGTCCAAACCTAGTGTCCGGCCTAGTTAAAAATTAGGTTCCAGGGCTTATTTGAGGGCTCAAACGGAGTCTAAAAATTATGAAAATTGGTAGGATGATAGTTCTAATACTCCTCAAGCTCAAGGACTCCTTGGCTTGAACAAATTGGAGTTACAAAAATAGGAAATAGTATTTACAATGGTTTTTAGTGATGAAAATGACTATTTTTGTAGGGAATTCTTGTGAAAATTTGACATACACTTCTTGGAGCTCCCTACTTGCTCCTTCTTCTTGTGTGTGTCCACCTTTCTGATGTGCTTCCATGCTTGTGCTTGACTTTGAGTTCCAGCACCACCTCCTTTACTTGTCAATCCGCGGAGACATGAGGACCGGTATGAAGAGCACGAGCAAGTGAAGGCACAAGTGCGTGAGTGAAAGCACACAAACATGCACACACATACACACACACGTGCACAAAGTAAGATCAAAGAGAGGAACAATGGAAAGCTTAGATTGCAAAAGAGTTCTCTTACAAAAGCTCTATTCTCTAACAAGCTAACCTCAAAAATGAGCTCTCTAGCTCTTTTTATAGTGTTTTGACTAGTTTTGGCCCTGTCCAGACCTAGTGTCTGGCCTAGTTAAAAATTAGGTTCCAAGGCTTATTTGAGGGCTCAAACGGAGTCTAAAAATTATGAAAATTGGTAGGATGATAGTTCTAATACTCCTCAAGCTCAAGGACTCCTTGGCTTGAACAAAATGGAGTTACAAAAATAGGAAATGGTATTTATAATGGTTTTTAGTGATGAAAATCACTATTTTTGTAGGGAATTCTTGTGAAAATTTGACATACACTTCTTGGAGCTCCCTACTTGCTCCTTCTTCTTGTGTGTGTCCACCTTTCTGATGTGCTTCCATACTTGTGATTGACTTTGAGTTCCAACACTCTCCCCCCTCTCGAGTCTGTCGTCCCTGACAGACCCTTGTTGTAGTGGTTGTTCCAAGTAGTGCTTTGAGAGGTAGTGTCTGTTCGGTAGGAACAAGAGCCATCTACCTTCCAGATGTGGCAGGGTTGGTTGTCCGGTTCTTCATATGTCACTGCGAGCCTTTGCAAGTTGTAGTGCCTTGGTATGTACTTCTTCGTTGGCAACTAATCTTGCTTTCTACCTACAAACTGATCCATCCGAGTTTCTTTTAACTTTATATACCCATCTGCAACCAATTACCTTTTGATTTACAGACATTGGAACCAAATCCCAAGTGTCCATTTCCTTCAATGCATCTATCTCTTCTTTCATGGCCTTTTCCCAATTAGGGTTTCCCTTTTCCTCTTCATAGGTTGAGGGTTCCTCTGAAATAGAGTCTTTTGCCAAGTATATTGAATGCTTCCTAACAAATGTGGAATCATATCCATACCTTTCTGGTTGTTTCTTCTCTCTTGCTGATCGTCTAGGTGCTTGTTTGGAGCATTCTCTAACCTCTTGCATCTTTGCTTTGCCTCTTGACTTCCATAGCTTGTAATCCTTTTCCCTTTCATCTTGGTCATTGTCTGTATCACTTCTTGGATCCTGGACCTGTGTATCATGCTTGCTTCCTAATTGATAGGAGTCAAAATCAAGATCATATGGTAGTGTTACCTTTTGTTTGTCTTCATCATACCAGGACCTGTGTTCTTCAAACACAACATCTCTACTTGTAGTGAATTTCTTGGTTGAAGGATTGAAGAACCTGTAACCCATCTGAGTTGAATCATATCCAATAAACACTGCCTTTGTTGCCCTTTCATCTAGCTTACCTCTTATCTGTGATGGTACATGAACATAAGCTAAACAACCAAAAACCTTGCAATATCCAAGACTAGGTTTTCTTCCATGCCATGCTTCATAAGGAGTCATACCTTGAAGTGATTTGGATGGTAGTCTATTGACAAGGTACAGAGCAGTTGAAATAGCTTCTGCCCATAGATAATGTGGAAACTTCTTCTCTTCAAGCATTGTTCGGGCTGATCCAACCAATGTCTTGTTTCTCCTCTCTACAATTCCATTTAGTTGAGGAGAGTACCTAGTAGTCACTTCCCTTTTGATACCTTTGTCCTGCAAGAACTCATCAAACTCTTTGGAGAAGTATTCTCCCCCTCCATCAGATCTAAACTTCTTTAGTGATCTACCTGTATGATTCTCCACATGTGCAAGATACTTCTTGAAGCAATCAAACACTTCATTCTTACTCTTGATAAAGTATAGAACAATCTATCTACTATGGTCGTCAATAAATGAGACATAATACCTTGATCCTGCCAATGAAGGTTCTTGACTTGGTCCCCATTGCAATGAGTCCATGTGGTTGATCTTCTGAATAATTGTTGTAGTTCCTTCTATTATAGCTTCTATTGTTATTGTTGAAGTTGTGTCCACCTCTGCCTCTATTGCTACCATATCCACCTCTTCCATTTCCTTTCTGGGTCTTTCCATTGAACCAACAATTATAAGTGGTGTGGTTGGTATTATCTCCATATGGCACAAGGTCGAACATTTTGAACTTTGGTTTTGTCTTGCTTTGGTCCTTTCTTCTTCCCTTTCCACTTGCTCTTGCTTGCAAAGTTGGCTTGGGAGGTATCTTCTTCATCTTCTTCCTTCTTCTTGCCTTTGTTTTTCTTATCCTTCTTATCTGCATATAGAGCACTAATTGAATTACCATGATAAGAGTTACCTTCCTTTATGCTATTGTTGGATTCTTGATTGAAGAGTTGTCCAAGAAACATGTTGAAGTCTGGAGTTTGCACATCCATGATGAGATCATAAGTTGTCGTGAAGGATTGACATTGCTTATCACTTTGAATGTCATCGAGAATTTGCCTCATGATGACCTCTTCTTCAATCAGCTCTCCAATGGATACCAACTGATCAGCAACCTCCTTGACCTTGGTAACAAAATCTGTGATGGTTTGTTTAGGTGTCTTCTTCATGTGGTTGAACTCGTTCCAAAGATGATTCTTTCTTGCTTTGGTACTAGCAGAAAAGAAAGTCTCGAGGGCATCCCAAGTCCGTTGAGATATCTTGAATCCTTTAATATGTGGTAATAGAAAGTTAGAGATAGATTTTAGTATGTACGACCTTGTTTGAGCATCCCTTGCGTACCAAAGTGTGAGCTTATCTGTCTCCTCTTGTGTAGGTGCTCCTTTGGATCTTGGAATAGGCATAGCTTCATCACCTACTACAATTCCATAAAGATTTCTAACTTGTAAATAGGCCTCCATTTTGATTTTCCAAGCTACGTAGTTGTGTCGATCAAGCTTCTTGATCATTGAGGGAAAGTCGTCACCCATCTTGGTCTAGCTCTAATACCACTGAAAGAAACTTGGAGAAGCTTGTAGAAGGTAGAAAAGTGTGTTTCGAAGCGACAAAGTTTGGTCTAGCCAATCGGCACAAGACCAGCCTTTGCACTTATGGAGACTCAAATAGACCTTATAGGCATGCGATAAGTGCAAAGAAATGCACTATGTACTTTGGAGCATCAAGGAGAATGAGTCGATACAAAATAGATAGGTTCGCGGGTAGACTAGCTCAAAAAACTTACTGTCTATGGAAGAGACAATGAACTTCAAATGCCCATAGCAACCAGCGTGATTACAATTAGAAAAGATCCTTTTATGGGAGTGATACACATAAGGTTGAGTGTATAGAATGCACAAATATATAAGGAATAAGCAAAATATGCTATAGGAATGAATGAGACATTCATCGGTGGTACTTCCTATTTTTTAGGAATACGTAGAGATTGACCCCGAGGCCAAAAAACTCAGATTTCTCCCAATCTACTGAACTAAATGTTGTGAACATTTACGTTCATAAACTAGACCCTAATAACTTTCTAATGAGCCATCTTGCACGCAATTTGGAGCTCTAGAGAGAGAGCAACAGCCTCTGCAAGATTACTGTTGGCGAAGAAGATGATGGAGAGAATTGAAGGAGCAAGACAATGATGGTCACAAGTGTATGTATATTGCTTCCATGTATTCTAGAAGTGATTTTAAGTCTTTATATAGACTCTAGGAGTGTTCCAAAACTTCTACAACTGGAGTTTGAATTCAAATGAAGGTGGGAATGGTTGTTGGAGGGAATCAATTCACTTTCCTACAATCTAGGAAAAGTGAAGGTCTAGTTTGATCTACTTTTAGGTGATTGATTTCTTGATTGAATGCAACTTCAACCACCAAAAATTCGTGGGATTTGGCCTCTATCTTTCTACCTTTACATGTGTAAAGCTCAAGGCTTTTACAACGGTAAATGAACCATAAAAAATCTCTCAAAAAATACAATAAATGAGCATAAGAAAAAGAACTCTCCAACGGATATTCTTTTGACGAGATAGCCTTTGATGTAGATCAAATCCACCTCAAACATAGTGTAAGCTTGATGTTCCAAAATTTTACTTGGTGACTATCATAAAATTTACAGTCGTATTATACGAAGTCAACCAAATGCCTAATCCCTAGCATGATCATCTAAACATCTTGCATATTACATAGGAATCAATGGTCATTTTGAATGATTCTTATAGAATCTTTTTGCAGTACACATGATGGATAAACATTTTGATAATTATCCATATGTGCGAATGTAAGAATAGTCATTGTATCTTGATGAGCCAAAATGGCTTTGGGTGCCTCTTGTTTTTTCATAAGGATATCTACATATGAAGATTTCATTAGAGCTTTGGGTCTCCAACCTAGTTTGCTCTATGACACTTGAAGCATTACAATGAGCACACAGAGACATGTGTCTCTTTTCCCTCCAACCACATGTCTCTATATATGCCTCTCTCCAAGGGACTACCTACTATGGTAGGTAGATACTAACCATCCAAGTGTTGTACATGTAACGACATGTGCCCCAAGTGTCCTAGTTGACAAGAGTTAACTCATTGGATGCTTCTAGAAGGTTGTAGAGCTCTTGGGGCAAAACACTCTCCATGACTCTCATAGGACTTGAACTCATAAGTGTAGAACAAATTCCATAAAGAGTGACTCCAAACCCATCTAGACCTAAGATGATAAACTTTCCCTCACAAGACTTGAGTGTACTCACAAGTAATAGTTTAATCAAAACTACCTTGCAACTTTTGCAAATCCATCACTTTAACTTACATATAAGAATTTCTTGGTAGTAAAATGAAACATCAACATTCCACTAACCAAGAAGTCCTTGGTTTGTCATTACTAACCTTTGAACTAAGTTCTATTGGAAGAGCATCAATGGCACTAGTGCAAACTCTATTATTTTGTCTTCCGTTTAGTTTTCCACATGAATCCAAAAAGCATTCCTTCTTGAGATTCAGATAATCCATAAGTATCCATTCTCTTAATTGATGCTCAATCATCATCCTCATGATGAAGTATCAACTAAAAGTTTGGTAACCCAAAAAGTTCATATTTATGTGTAACTTGTAATAACCCTAAAGAGAAAAGTCACGAATGATCCCTATTCTCTCTAATGCCAACAACTAGAACTACTCATCTAGTTGAAGACCATCACTAGGACTAGCTACTTCTCTCTATGATTCATCAAGTGAGACTCAATCTAACTATTCACTATATGATCTCCTTATTTTCTTTGACAAGATAGTGCCAATTCTATCTAGACAATCTAAATAGCATATAAATACTCTCATCATATCTTCTAAAGAAGAAGGATCTAGTATAGTAGTGGAATCTTTTCCACTTTCCCTTTTCCTTAAAATACATCCAATGGATTCCTTTGGCTCTAGTCTCCAAAAAATAAGAAGACATAATCTTCCAATAAACTTTCTTTCTAACTAGTGGAGAATCAAACTCCCATATGAAGGAAAACCAATGAGAATAGAGTCAATAAATTTCAAGTAGAGCCATAGCTCTTGGTCTAGAAGTGTAACTAAGAGATATAGTCCAAATATATCTTCTAAGTCTAGTAATAGTAGACATCATACTCTTTAGATGCTAAGCCCTTTTCTTCCTCACCATAACAGAAGATCCCTCAAAGGGAGATAGTCCCCACCATCCCATACCAGTGGTTATCATCTCCAATCCACGTAATATGATTCCTCTGATCAAATCATAAACCTAGTTCCCATTATAGGGATGGAACTCTCAAATATCATATCTGATGGATTCTCATGAATCCCATATGGCATGCCTAGACTAGTTTGGTTTAGATGATTCCAAGATCATCAACCAACCAAGTCGAGATAGCTAATGTAGGTACTTATTAGATTGCCTTACTATATGGCATCTATGTAACTTCTTCTCTAAGTGGAATCCATCGCTCATAAGTGAGATAAGGTCAATACTAAGACCTAGGTGAGTTGCGTGAGCATCTATCAATGCTCCTTGTGAAACCCATAAGCGATGCAAAATACTCTAAGTGGTTTTCATCTAGGCCATGACATCTAGAACAACTAGCCCTAATGTCAATTGACTAAATTTTCTTCTAAGAAATAAAAATACGAATTCATGTGGGCATTTCCCTCAACACCCCATAGTTACTAGTACTAAGAGACTCTCTTTGAAGGTTCCTTACCTTCACAAACTATAGAGTTAACTTAGTCACTCTTTGGGCTCCTATCATATGTGTCCCTTAGTCTCCATAAAATAATCCATGAGACTCTAATGAAGATTCAATTATCTTCTCTTAGATGGAAATGAGTAGGATTATGTCCCATCATATAAAGATAAAATTTTGGATATCAAATAATATCCCTCTACTTAATAAGTTTCTATGATACTTTTTTCTTAATTTTAAAAATTAGCGTGCCATGGGTAATGTTGAAAAGATGCATGGAAATGGATATGCATGTTGTTCCTTTTTTTCTTAAATGAAGATGTATAATTCTTTTGTGAATGCCTAAATAAAAAGAATTGAAGCATTCCTACAATTCATATCCATAACCATGTGCTAAAATATGCATCATGCAACTAAATCAAATAAGAGAAAACAATAAATGAAGAGTAAAGAGTTCTAAACTGTGATGATCGAATGATCCAACGGCTCTTCAATGTTGTAGGGGATGCTTTGCATCGAGCCCTCCATCTCTTATAATCCTTGATGCCTTGAGATACACTTACATCTTCTTCACCGGTCCTCTTTCTCTCTTAGAATGAAAATATAATGTTTCCCCTCAACATTGGGGCATATACCTCATGTATAATGTTTCCCCTCAACATTGATTTCATTGTTTCTACCTCATATACCTCTTCACTATACGTACACAATTTTGGTTTTCCTTGCAAGTTGAGAAGCCCCATTTCAACCAAGTCTTCCTTATTTAAGCAATTGAATACAAAAATATGAGTAAATTGCTTATTACGTTTAACCCACTTCCATATTTTTCTTCATCTATTTTCTTGTTCATGTTGTTCTATTACATCATCCATTACTGGGATTATAGGTAGAACCTCATTCATGATCTTGACATTCTCATGAATCAAGACCATAAAAAAATCATAGACTTCCTCATCTTGACATCTCATCAATGTTTTCTCATTCACAACTACATCTAATGTGGCTAAAATATGTGCCCAATTAGAAATTTCAAATTCCTCATTGAAAAATCTCATAGACATATAAGCCACATATTTCGTCGGTCTTTCAAATTTGTAGTCTTTCCATTCTAGGTTGTATTACATCCCTTTCTCCCTTCTTCCCATTGTGCTACTTGACACATCCACAAAGGAGTGCCATCATTCGTCTAGTTATCTTTTGCTTCATCTAAGATGTTGGAGAATGTATCACTCACATTATCATCCATATTATTGTGGATGGCATTCCAATGAAGTAGTGGTACATCATGTGGAGAGTCATGTATGAGATCAACTTTAGTGGGTGCGTCTTGATATTGCAGATAAATTGTGTTGCCACCCAAATCTTGGAGAACTCATAGTTGTCTTAGAAAAGTTCTTCCTAATAGAAACTTATAATTACCCACCTTTCTAAAATTGCATATTGCACTTGTATGTTCAAACTTCATGTTGGAGTTCAAGGTTCACAAAAGCGCACAAACAACACAAGGAAGAAGAAGAAGCTTGGAACACAACACAACACAATATGTATTACCAAGTGAATGTACAAAGATTAGTAAATCGTTAGAGTTATAGGCATATATAAAAGTTGAGGGAAAAATCTCCTAAAGAGGGAAAATAGCACCCTGACTATCCTATGTGTGTTCACACACATCACTACCAAAATATATCAACAAATCCCCCTTGATAGTGATGCGGTGCACAAGCAACTAGCACTCATGTATAAGGAAGTGCCAAAAAATGAGGAAAGAGATCAATCCACAAAAGGAGGTAAGCCCAAAACTTTTTGGAAAGCTTCAAACTTCTCCCTAGGTAGAGCCTTTGTGAAAAGGTCTGCAACATTATAATGTGTGCACACATATGCCAAACTAATCTCTCTTGCAGAGAACCTCTCCCTGACATAATGATAGTGCACCTCAATGTGCTTAGTGGGGGATTGGAACACAAGGTTTCTCACAACTGCCAATGCAATTTAGCTGCCAGTGAAGATGGTGGTGGAAAAAGACTAACCAACACCTAAATCAATCAAAAGGCATCTGAGCCATGCACACTCAACAATTGCTCTGAAAATTTCCTTATACTCATTCTCACAACTAGAAGTGTCCATAGTAGGCTACTTATTTCTCAACCAAGATATGCATGATCTACCAAGAATGAAGAAAAAACAACTAGTGGATACACGAGTGTCATAGTACCTAGCCAAGTCATAGTCTGAAAAATCATGTAAATCAGGTGATAATAATCTCCCCTTGGGATAAAACAATCCAAGTAGATGGGTACCACTCAAGTAGTGAAAGATGTGCTTTACCGGCTTCCAATGCTTGACACCTAGGCAATGCATAAACTTGTTCATCTAACAAACAGCAAACTAAATATCAAGCCATGTTATGCATAAGTAAATCAATCATCTAATAGCCTATTGATAGAAAACAACATCAAATGCATCTCTAGCATCATGAAGACTCAACCATAAACATGTTTCCATAGGAGTGGCAATAGGTTTTCAATCTTTAGGGCTAAGACACTGCAATAATGTGTCAATGTATTTTATTTGAAACAAAGCTAATCCCCCATCAACTTGCATAAACTAAATGCCCAAATAATGATGCAAAGCCCCAAATCTAACATCTCAACGGAGGCATGAAAATCAACCTGAAATTTAGAAATATGCTTCTTATTAAGACCAGTGAACATCACGTCATCAACATACACAACAATGATCAAAAGCACATCATCTGCATGCTTAACATATAAGATGTTATCAGTTGGACTGTTCTCAAAACCATGTGCAATCAAGTAGGCATGTATCTTTTCATACCAAGCACGTGATGCTTGCTTCAAACCATATAATGCCTTTTTGAACCTGCACACTTTATTTTCATGCCCTTTCTGCATAAAACCACAGGGGTGAACTACATATAGTTCTTCATGTAGTGTACATTTCAACGATGATTACCTACAAGTGCACAGATGCTACAAATGGTCGCCATTCAGCATGTGGGTGCAAAGGTCTCATCAAAATCAATGCCTCTCTCTTGAGCATAAAATTTTGCAACAAGCCTATCCTTATACATGTCAAATGTTCCATTAGGCTTATGTCTAAGCTTGTTTAACCATTTAGTATCGATGGCCTTTTTGCCTAGAGGCAAATGACATAAGAGAAGGTAGCATTCTTCACAATAGCATCATATTTTTATTGCATAGCAACCATCCAATTTTTTGAATTTTGCACCTCATCATAACAACTAGGCTCATTCTCATCATGGAGATTAGAGGCAGCCATTGCATAACAATCTCACTCAAAGGAAGCACTATGAGATCTTGAATGAGTATGATATGAAAAAGGTTCATCCAATTTGCTATTTCTCAAAGTCTGCCCCAACCATTTGGGCATAGTGTTAGCCTCTTCAATGTCAGCCCTCTCATCAATAAGTGCATTAAGTAAATTTGCATTAGAAATGGATTGCTCTACATCATCATGTGGAACCTATAAAGGTTGATAAATTTCCTCATTTGGACTAGAACTTGGCTATCCACCTATAAAAAGGGGTAGCAAAGTGTCATACACATCTCTAGAGCTAACTAAAGTCCCCTTGGTACTAAGGGTTGAATTTTATCCTTGCCCATCTAAATTGCTAGGAAAGATCAATCTACAACACACATAGTGGACTTGTTCTATGTGCACTGATCTTCTTGGAAGAAAATAGAGACTAACTCCTCAAATGTCAAGGCATTTGGATTGCCTTTGATTATCAATTGAAGAATAGAAGAAAAACTCTAAGATGAATTTTGAAAACCATTAAGAACAGTCTTCATAAGTGAACTATGTGGCAATAGTTCATTTGTAGAAATAAACTCCTCCTTGAGGTCTTTGATCTTCATCAAAAAACTATCCATACAACCTCCTTCATTCAAATGCTCACTCACCATCTATTTTTGGAGGTAAGCAATACAAGCCTCATTTCTTGCCTGGTATAAAGTGGTATCTCAAGCATCTTTTGTTGTTTTGCAAGAGCACATATGGGGGATAATGGCAAGTTTGATAAACAAAGCTATAAATGCATGTGCATGAGCATCTCTGCCATCCCAAAGAGGTTGCTTTGTAGTAGGTACAACAAGAAATGTAGCATGAACATGAATTTGAAGATCATCATTTCAATGCTATTTTCATCACCTTGAATAACTATATTTTCAAGTGTAATAGGATGTTTTTCAAGACCTTTTACCATATTCCCCAATCCTTTTGCTACCAATACATGATGCTTCATATATGCCCACAATGGGTAATCAGTAACATCCAACCTATCCTCAGCAGCCAGCATACTGTACACATCATTGCTTTCAACCATGGCCATTGACTAAATACCCTCATGCAAAAAAATCATTGTATTTCAAAAAGTTGAACAAAACCACCCTATCAAGCTCTACTAAACATGTTGCAAAGTTTGAGGTGCTTGTATTGACAAGCCAAAACTTGTATATATGTTCGGCATAAAATGAAAAGATCGCTTGCATAAGCACTACAATAGTGCATTCAAAGGCAATAACGAGCTCACATCAAAATTTTGATGCCCCAAACCAAAGCTATTTTGAGCTTCTAATCGCCCTAAGTATGCCCACCAATTTTTGTGCAATTTTGAGATTGTGATGCGAGGGGTGATGATGCATAAGATGAAGCGATGACTTGCTCTGATATCAATTATTGAATTTTGAGGTCCATAGAAGCACAAAAACAACACAAGGAAGAAGAAGAATCTTGGAGCTCAACACAACATAATATGTATTAAGCTACAAGTTGGCGGGGAAAACCTCCTAAAGGGGGGGAAACAAACCTTGGTAGTCCTAAGTGTGTTCACACACATCACTACCAAAATATATCTGTGGTTTATGCATATCTTCTAGCAAACCCAAAGGTTTATCCATATGACTTCTCCTAGTTGAAGTTTCATCCTCACGAGTCTCAATGTCAAATTTTCCCATTTTCTCCACAACCTCTTGGTGGAAATGGCTATGCCGACCCTAGAATTCATTATGGCTTTAGATACATGACCATTGAAAGTGATAGAAATACAAGTATTACCTTCATCACATTCACTATATCTCCCACTTTGTTTAAAGGTATTTGGGTTACATTTGATTCTAGCTTCATATTTGTAGGATCTACACCTGTCTCTTTGGAAATATCTTTGCAATAGTGAGGCTTAAGTTTGATTGAATATTTGATTCTGAGTGTACAATTCACTTTGGCTTTTCTAAACTCTTCCATCATACATAGTGATCCACAAAGAGGAGATCTTTTCTATTGCACCAACATGGCTTTTCTTGCATTCAGAAGTATCCTCCCATGTACCTAAATACCCTAGAAGGGTATTTCGATTAGAGTTTTCATAAGTAACAATATCCTCACTAATTATTTTGATAATTTGCACATCTAGGCTAGTCTCAAAAGTGAGGAATTCGATTCTCTACTTCCTTAGAAGGAGGTTTAACACATTTCATTTCTTCCGTTTGTCTTCCTGCACTTTCTTCCACACTTTTCTTACAATGAAGTTTCAATGTCTAAAATATGAGAATCAAGGTGTCTTGTGTCAATAGGTGGCCATTGACGAGTCGCCTTTCTTGACATGTTCCATGGTTCTCATTTCGACTATTGTGAAGGCCCTTGTTGATGCATAGCCACTCAATCATGAGATGTCTCAACATGTAAAATGGTTGATTCCACCACTCGAATCTCTAAAAGATCCTATTGAAGAAGGTATTTCGTTTTTTATGACCTTATCCTTCTTGTCTAGATCATGATATAACTGAGGATGTTGTTGATTTGTTGTAAGTTCTTGATCCACTTGTTTTCATTCATTGTGTGTGGCTGTAGGGATTGTAGTAGCAGAAAGAAAGATCAGTTGATTCATTTGTTGGAACAAATGCTCCAACATATTAGTATTTAGAATAGGACCATGTGCCTTTTCCAAGACTTTTTGAGCAACTTCAATCATTCTTTTGTACATCTCTTGTCTCTCTTTTCCGACATTAGCTTTTGGGTAGCACTTGTCATGATCTTATGAAGCTCCTTCAACTATCCTAGCTTGATATGCATGTAACAGCATTTGGAGGCCCTCACAATGCTAACAATATTGAGCTTGCCATGAAAACACATGCAAACTTGAAACTTTTACTAGAACATAATTATACCAAAAGCAACCGTAAATTTTTTGGCTGATATTGGAAGACTATTGAAAACTACAATAATTCTATTGGATTTAAATGCAATTTTTTTTTATTGATATTGGAAGCCTACCAAAAGCCATGGTAATTGTGCCAAAGTCTTCCATAACAAGTCTGGTCCACATCAATATTCGATCTGGGCAAAGTCATTTAGAGAAACTTTTTTATTTGGAAGATTGAGGCTACTCATTTAGACTCATGGATGTTATTTGATTAAGGGTTGAATACATAAATATATATGGGAAAGAATGGTGTGAGATCATGCTCTAAAGAGTAAGCCGAGACCTTCATTGGAATCCCATACTAAGTAATTGGAACAAGACGACCTTTAAACGAGAAAGAAGGGAAATCATTTTCCTATAAAGAAGGGGATGTAGTGTTCACTGCTAATATCCTCCATTGGATAAAAAGAAGGAATTATCTTGAGAATCTAAACAAAGGGACTAGAAATTCAAATAGAAATATTCAAGAAAACCTAAGAAGGTATAAAGAAAGGCTAGGGTACATGATTCTTGAACAGCATACATCTTAAGATTACCCTCTACATCTTTCAAGGCCTTGAAAATCATTAGGGATCTTGGGAATTATAAAAATGGATTCATTTGAAGATTTTGAAAATCATTAATGGTAGGGAAAAGCAATGATGAGAGAAGGTAAAATTGTGTGACTTTAAGAAGGATTCCAATGTGCATGAATAATGGCTTGTTTTGGCCCTAACTATTTTGGATCAGTTATAAAAATTATCATTTGTGTAACTAGGCATTCAAGGAGAGTATCGATATTGAGAAGGGTAACTTAGGGATGGACAATGTTGAAAGTCAAGAATGATACTAAGTTCATCTTAGTTCACAAATCTAGTAGTAAAAATGGAAGGAGATGCTTATATGGATAAATGGGGTTCTTTATACATTTCCATCAGTTTCTAGATAAACTTGATGTTGTTCGTCTTAGATCTCCTTGTCCCTCTATTTGGGTACTATTCCTCACACACAAGGTGACTTAACTAACAGGTCGTCTTGGTTATTGACTGGAAGGGCTAAGTGATTCTAATAACTCCTTATTTTTTACTATCAACACAAAATAAATTCCCTCTTTTTCTTGAAATCATATTGGCTACCGTGAACTTGCTACATAAATTATTATTAGCATTTTACACCACTAAAAAATTAAATCGTCACTTAATTGCACATTAATAAAAATGGATATTATCATTTAACTAATAAAAATTAATATTATGATTTGTTTATGAGTTTTTGAATTATGGCAGTGCTTTAGTATTACAAATGAATTAAATATTCTAGTGGCTAGCATTTTGGCACATGCAATGGGCCTGAACCCAAAATTTTTTTTTTCTAGCTCATCATTATCACTATCCCAAAATGTCAAGGGTAGATCACCCTTCAAAATTGCCATATGATCTTTGAAAATAGTGGAGATCCTCTTCTAAACAAACTTAAAAATGGTCAAAACTATATGCTAGTCCATAATCACTCCAGTTGCATCATCTTTAGCAACAACATGGGCTCCATAAGGTGGCTTTTGCTTCTGCTTTTTCTAGGAGCTCAACAGTAGCCTCTTGAGTACAAAAATCTTGCTTATGCACAAGTTTTGACTTCTTTCATGATTGTGTTGCTTCTTCCATTAGTTCATCAATGTGAGCAATCGCATGAACATGTTGAAGCATGGCAGTTTCCTTAAGCAAAATCTATTTCTTAAGTTCAATAGAAAGCATTTGATTGGCCTCCTAAGTAGCTACATTTTTTTGTTGGAGTTGTTCAAATTTATGCTTGAGTATTTGAAATTCTCCATTTGATTGCCGAATTTGGGCAATCAACTACATGTTTTGGGCATGCATAACATGTGAATCATCTCAAATTATGTTACAAATGTGATCAAGAGAGGTATATTCTTGATGAAGGCGATCACCTTTTTGCGGAATGTTGGTGGTAGTCTATTGTAGGCACTGAAAATCTTTCTAGATTTCTTGCAAATGCATGCATGCAAACATTAGCAAGAGTTGTCAGGAGCTCAACATTTTCTATATTTAGGTGATCAATAGCCACATAACTAGTCTAGGCATTTTGTTGAAGGTAGCAAAATTTGGAAAAGATTTGGGAATGGGTGTGATGAAGGAAGTCATCACATCAAGGAGCGAGTTGGGGTGGAAATTGCGGTTAATGTCAATCTCCAAAACAGAGTTGTTCGTCACGGAATTAAAGATGCAAGAAGGATTCCAATGTGGAGAAGTGGGTGATGAGGGTGTGGACCATGCATCATTGGCAAGGAAAGGAGTGGAAGGTGAGAAATAGTTGTCTGATTGTACCAAGGAGTAATGGGAGGACTTGGTTTGAGGAGAAGCATAATGGCTCGATACCATAGGAAGGATGGTCAGGGTGGAGCAATGGACATTGGGTGGGGTGAATCCTCTGATATAGGGAGCACTTTGGGCAAAGGGGCAGAGGAGGGCAAAGGTGAGGCTATGGGGTGTGAGGGAGAAGATGATGCAACAATGATATTGATAGGAGAAGCAGTACTTGGTCGACCCCAATAGAACACGACAATAGTTGAAGTTCATCTTCAAACTTGAAAGGGATGGATGGTTGCATAGGTGGTTGCACAAGAACGATTGAAATATTGGCTTGGGGCACTAAAAGGATGCCAATGGGAATAGGGAAATTTCCAAGAATGAGGATGGAAAAACTATAAGGGAGTATAGAATTGGGTTGATAATTGTGGGACAAATCATTAGTAGCATGACAACATTCTTTGTACATATGGAGGAAGAAAAAAGTTTCCCATTTGATGGGCATGGTCCTAGAAGCAAGGATAAATGAGTAAAAATGAAGGCTAATGCCATAGTGTTTAGTTTGCAGGTTCAACCAAGAATCACAAAATGGTGTGTTTTGGTTTGGTTACTTGGGATAGAATGTATGCATTGGAGGAGGACTTGGCAAAAATACAATGCATGTCTTCTATGGGTAGAAGGTCAAGTTGGCCGACACCTTCACAAGGGAGATAAAAATGTTGAGCAATAGCATCAACTATAATGGTCAATGTTGCTCCATCTCACACTGGAATTTCCCATACACAGTCGCCAACTATGTAGTGGGTGATGGCCATTGTGATTTTCTCTCACAGTGGGATGAATGATATCATAGCCCACTCGAGTAAGGTGAAGGGGAAAATTTTACCATGCATGTCGATATGCATGGACAAAATTGGTGAAGGTGTTCGAGAGAGGTTCGAAGGGTGGAAGAGGCTCCATGGTTGGAAAAGGTTGCTATGGTCACACTAGTAGAGTTCACAGAGTAGCATGAACATGATAACACACACAAGATAAAGCACAAACTAATGCAAAGGAGGAAGATATGGAACATGAGAACACACAGAGTAACATGAGAACACACACACAAGATAAAGCACAAACTAATGCAAATGAGGAAGATAAAGAACATGAGAACACACAAAGTAATATGAGAACACATACAAGATAAAGCACATACTTATGCAAAGGAGGAAGATATAGAACATGAGAACACACAGAGTAACATGAGAACACACACACACACACACAAGATAAAACACAAACTAATGCAAAGAAGGAAGATATAGAACATGAGAACACACAGAGTAACATGAGAACACACACACACACACACAAGATAAAGCACAAACTAATGCAAAGGAGGAAGATATAGAACATGAGAACACACACACACACACACAAGATAAAGCACAAACTAATGCAATGGAGGAAGATATAGAACATGAGAACACATAGAGTAACATGAGAACACACACAAGATAAAGCACAAACTAATGCAAAGGAGGAAGATATAGAACATGAGAACACACAGAGTAACATGAGAACACACACACACAAGATAAAGCACAAACTAATGCAAAGGAGGAAAATATAGAACATGAGAACACAAAGAGTAACACGACAACACACACATAAGATAAAGCACAAACTAATGCAAAGGAGGAAGATATAGAACTCATAGAACAAGTGCATGAATGATTAAGCATGAAAACTAGGAACGTGAGGCATAAAGAGGAAAACATTAAGGCGGACAAAAACCTAAATCAATGATTTAAACAAAATTACAAAGATGGCATTGGTATGATAGAAGATTCATGAAAAGTTATAATTATGATCCGTTGATCGGAGTCAAGAGATGTTGATTGGAGAACATCTGCAATTGGAAGGTTGTTGGACCAAGTTTTACTGAAATATGGTATGGTCCAGTCCAACCCACTTTGAAAATTCATCCAACCTTTTAGGAAATTCTGAAGAACTTTATTAGTGCTTTCAGCTAAGCCATTTGCTCAAGGGTAATACTCCCCCAAATTTAGTGTATGTTACTCCCTAAGGGATGATTCTACTTCCTCACTCATCCTCATTTGAAGTCCTAAACTCCAAATCACCTTCCTATTCGAGACCATCCAAGGTTTCAAACTACAAAACATATTTCTAACTTAATCCACTATCTCTTAATTGACCCAATGACTTCCTATTCTTAAACATAATAACAAGACAAATGTTGAAACATTAAAAAAATTGATTTGTAACAACCCAAAATAGATTAGAAGATCAAAATACAAGTAGCACCTCCATGCGATATACCAACAACTATTACAATAGAAGATATTGGAGATATTGTTATTGAATAATCTATCTAATTTGCTAAGCCTATTCTTTCAAAAAACTCTCTATCCATGTCTTCTGATATAAAGAAGCTATTGTGTCCCTATGGAGAAGTACATTGTTTCACTTATAGAATACCTCACTTATACATCAATCTATCTAATTTGCTAAGCCTATTCTTTCAAAAAACTCTCTATCCATGTCTTCTGATATAAAGAAGCTATTGTGTCCCTATGGAGAAGTACATTGTTTCACTTATAGAATACCTCACTTATACATAGAAGATATCTCACTTATACATAGAAGAGAGATGATATCTCACTTATACATAGAAGAGAGATACGATACAAGAGTGAGATGCACGAAAAAATCAACTAGCAAGTGTACTTGGTTTATGTTACAAGACAAAAGTGATGATACCGACAGGAGTGAGATGCGCTTCAAAGCAAATTTCCTTGTTTTATGGTGCAAGACAAAAGAGGCACATTACATATGTTCTATGTGTGTGTAAGTTTGTGTGTGTTAGTTAGAGAGAGACATAGAGAGTTCGCACGTTCTATAAAGTTAATCTTTTTTCTCTTTTCCTTTCTTATTTCTTGTCCTTAAGAGCTAAGTCATGAAATACTCAGACCATGTCCCTTAGCCCTTGAGACCCACACTTTGGTTGGGTGGCTTCAAGCATACTCAATTGAGGCAGCTATGTCTTCGTTAAAAAGATTTCATAAAGACTCAATGGTTACCCTAGGATGATTTGTAGCCATTCGATTTCATCTTCCTCACTATCAATGTGATCTTTGGGTCATGGTGAAACTAAAAGCCCACTTAGAAGTCTTTGAACATGTCAAACTTAGATGATTATAGGATGATTCTATCCAAAGTAACAAAAATTTGTAAGACATATTTGGAGGAACTAGAAATACCAAGGATGAGTTCATTTTGAGATCAAAAGAACATTCTTGGTATGCAACACCACTAAGCTTCTTAACTATGTTCCAAGGTCCACAAGATTTTAGTGAAATCTTAGTGCACTTCCTTGTGGATAGTGAAGCTGATCTTGTGGGTACTTGAAGAAAATATCTATCTCCTTCTTCAAACATTCTAAGATATCTCTTCCTATCAGCATATTCTTTTTTGAATTATTAGCTACTTGTTGCATCTTGTCTTTAGCTATTTGTAAATTTTCTTGGAGATTTGTTAGGAACTCTGAGGCACTACGACATTTTCTTTGGCATTATTATGGTATTGGGAGTAGTAGGATTCATGCCATAATTCATCTCAGAAGGAGACAATCAAATCACTTTATGAGGTCTATTATTATAAGTAGATTCTACTAATGGAAAATAACTATCCCGATCTCTTTGCCTCTCAGACACATATGCCCTCAACATCTCCTCTAGAATTTGATTGAGCCTCTTCGTCTGACCATCTGTTTGCGCATGGTCACCACTACTCATTTTTAATGATGCTTTTAGCTTTTCAAAGATAAACTTTCAAAAGTGTTTATTGAATCTAACATCCCTATCTGAAACTATGGATGTTGGTAACCCATGCAATCTAAAGATATTCTGGATAAATTACTCTGCTACCTGTGGAGCTTCTATCGTTTCTTGCATGGATATAAAATGAGCCATCTTTCTCAATCTATCTACCACTACTAGGATAGCATCATGCTTCCTTTGGGTATGTGGTAACCCCAATATGAAGTCCATGGATACACTATCATAGTTGTGCTCTAGAATCTATAAAGGATGTGAAAGACCTTTGTTAACTTGACACATAAAGCAATTGTGACACTTGTTCACTTCTTGCTAAAAACTATTTGATACTAATTGTGACACTTATTCACTTCTTGCTAAAAACTCTCACAAGAAAGCACCAAGTAAATACTTGAATAGTTGTGTGTGCAACTCACCTCCCATCCTTTATATCCTCTTGCTGCACTCAAAATGGTAATGCTCTCGAATGCTCTAGTGTGTACATATGGCCATCATGCACACTCATTCCCATTACCCCTTAGGTACCTCAGGATACCTCCCAAGCTAGGGACCTTGGCTATAGTTATCAATTGTCCCACACACACACATATAGTAGCCTCTATAGACCAATGTCTAACATGTAGAATGCTATTCCTTTTTATATTTATTTTTGGAGATCAAAACATGCAAGAAATACCATAAACAAGGGGGGGATGGATAGATAATAATCCAATACATCTTTTTCAACAATCGATATGCAGGGAAGCTTATATAAAAGGAGAAAAATGGGAAAGAAGATGAAGTTACAAGACTAGAGGTACTTGCCTTTGAAAATGATTCAAAAGTCATATACAAATAGGTTGAGTCCAAAAACCATATATTCTGATGTCCTAAACTTATGTTCATTCAAACTTGAAGATGGACAAGGTTTAAAACTATAATCTAATGAGATATGATTAGCTAACAAAGTACATTATTATTGGGAATGCACATCAACGGATTATCTCGTGCTTTTATAAAGCTTACTATACATCAAAATGGAACTTATCAATAAATGATGATCATGTCTTAAAAAAAAAATCGTCAGCTTCCAAGATTCATCTCCTCATTGTAGCTCTTTTTCTTTGCTTCAATGCCCACTTTAGTGCTTTATGAAACACCCCCTCTCAATGAATATCATCCTCAATAGTGATGAGAATATCAAAGTGCATCTCCCATTTGTATATAGGAGACACTCCATTTCCATTTTAGATTATATCTCCTTGTATTTGGGTACCTTTCCATTTGTTTCTACCTATGTATTCATTCTCGTAAGAGGGGAATTATCCCACATATGATGTACTTTGGACATCCTCCTTTAAATCTTATTTAGGAGTCTCTCCCCCCATTTGTACTTGGTTAGAAGCTTGAGGAGCCTAATCCATGCTCTTGGCAAGCTCACTCGAATCCATATGAGTTTTCCCATTTCATGGTCAACTCATTTTTGAGTCTCACACTCTTTCATTTTTTGAGTACACTCTTCTTTTCATTTTGCTTCCACACGTATACTCTGTACATGGTATCAGAGCCCTAGCTAGAGGTCTTGGTGATTCTTTTGGTGGTGGTCATTTTGATGGTGGTGCTAGTAGAGCTTGGTGCTGTGGCTCTCCACTCATTGGGAGAGATCATTTGCCATCATCTTTGTGCTCTTTTTGGGTTGTATATTTCCCATTTTCCAACCCGCATACCCTTCTTTTCATCATCTTTCCCACCCTCCCCACCCATTCTAAGAGTTGTGAGAATCTCTTCTTTTGAATTGTTCCAGCCATCTGCACCTGCACACAAAGAGCAAGAACGAATCATCTTCCAATAGAGAACATTCTTTCCTATCGGACTCTCCGACATGGAGAAACACTTAGCCTACACATGAGTGCGAGCGATAGATAGGGAGAAGCACCACCTTTCATGTGCAACACAGACTCAGAGAGAGAGAGAGAGCAATGAAAGAGAGTGAGAGAGAAAGAGGGATGCTAGTCCTCTTCTCTCATCCTTCAACTATGAGATTCATCATCAATCTCCACAAAATCTGCACCTCATCGAGAAAGAGAGAGATAGGAAGGGAACATGGAAGTTTTTTTGGGTGACCAGATTATACTTTTTAGGTCAGCGAATGGAGCATTAGGGCACATATATGATAGATATGGTGGCCTCTGATCTTCAGAGTTATGGGCACCTGGATGATGGTCATCCGACTTCCAGCGATCGGAATTAAGGGCACATGGGTTGTCTTCAGTAGTGTTTCTTAATAAAATTTCATGATTAATTTAGTCTATAAAATTATGCATATTGAGTCACATGGTCCTTTGACGGAGAAAAATATCACATATCTTTGCAACATGCTCTTAAGAATTCCATTTCTCATTCTTTCGCTAAAGATTAAGGTATGTATTTCTCCTTCCTCAAAGTTGAAACCCTTCTCTAGAAAATTCATCTTACTTGAATTTCAAGCTCATAACTCTTCTTGAGCGATTCCATATGACAATGATATAATGGCATGCAACATCCTAATACATTTTATATAGCTTCCACATTCCCTTTAAGCCAGATTTTTTGAAGTTCTTGAAATTGTACATCATATCTACTTTATGCCTCATACAAATAACCAATTCGTAATAGTCCAATACAAAAATAAGGTTAGAAAAACATATATTATTCGGCTTGAAATCTCTTTATTTGGCCCTCGTATATGTGTGCAAATCAAGCCGGGGAAGTCCTAGCTTACATGATCTCTCTTGTAAAAGGTAATCTAGCTTGCTTGCTTTCCTAATTGGAAAGTCTCACAAAAATGATTCAAGCATTTTTGACTTTGCACTCCTTCTAGACTCCATCACTTCACCAATGTTTATATGTATTCTTCATGATGGAATGAAATTTTAGATAAACACATATTATTTGAGATTCTAGAAGAAGAGTGAAAATCAAATACATAGAAGATATCTCACTTATACATAGAAGAGAGATGATATCTCACTTATACATAGAAGAGAGATACGATACAAGAGTGAGATGCAAGAAAAAAATCAACTAGCAAGTGATGATATCGACAGGAGTGAGATGCGCTTCAAAGCAAATTTCCTTGTTTTATGGTGCAAGACAAAAGATACACATTATATATGTTGTATGTGCAAGTGTGTGTGTGTGTGTGTGTTTGTTAGAGAGAGAGACATAGAGAGTCATGCATGTTCTATAAAGTAAGTCTTTTTTCTCTTTTCCTTTCTTATTTCTTGTCATTAAGAGCTGAGTCAAATACAAAGACCATGTCCCTTAATCTTTGAGACCCACACTTTGGTTTGGTGGCTTCGAGCATACTCGATTGAGGCAGCTATGTCTTCGTTAAAAACATTCATAAAGACTCAATGGTACCCTAGGATGATTTGTAGCCATTCAAGTTCATCTTCCTGACTATCAATGTGATCTTTGGGTCATGGTGAAACTAAGGGACCACTTAGAACGTAGATGTTTATAGGCTGATTCTATCCAGAGTAACAACAATTTTTAAGACATATTTGGGGGAACTGGAAATACCAACGATGAGTTCATTGTTTGAGATCAAAAGAACATTCTCGGTATGCAACACCACTAAGCTTCTTAACTATGTTCCAAGGTCCACAAGACTTTAGTGAAATCTTAGTGCACTTCCTTGTGGATAATGAACCTGATCTTGTGGGTACTTGAAGAAAATATCTATCTCCTTCTTCAAACATTCTAGGAGATCTCTTCCTATCCGCATATTCTTTTTTGAATTATTAGCTACTTCTGCATCTTGCTTTAGCTATTTCTAAATTTTCTTGGAGATTTGTTAGGAACTCTAAAGCACCAGGACATATCTTTGGCATTATTATCGTATTGGCAGTAGGATTCATGCCATTATTCATCTCAGAAGGAGACAATCCAATCACTTTATGAGGTCTATTATGATAAGCAGGTTCTACTAATGGCAAATAACTATCCCAATCTCTTTGCCTCTCAGACACATATGCCCTCAACATCTCCTCTAGAATTTGATTGACCCTCTTGGTTTGACCATCTGTTTGTGCATGGTCACCACTACTCATTTTTAATGATGCTTTTAGATTTTCAAAGACAAACTTTCTAAAGTGTCCTGTGAATCTAAAATCCCTATCTGAAACTATGGATGTTGGTAACCCATGCAATCTAAAGACATTCTGGATAAATTACTCTGCTACCTATGGAGCTTCTATCATTTCTTGCATGGGTATAAAATGAGCCATCTTTTTCAATCTATCTACGTATTAGGATAGCATCCTACTTCCTTTGGGTATGTGGTAACCCCAATATGAAGTCCATGGATACACTATTGTACTTGTGCTCTAGAATCTATAAAGGATGTAAAAGACCTCGTGTCTTAACCCTTTCTGCTTTGTTAACTTGACACATAAAGCAATTGTGACACTTGTTCACTTCTTGCTAAAAACTATTTGATACTAATTGTGACACTTGTTCACTTCTTGCTAAAAACTCTCACAAGAAAGCTCCAAGTAAATACTTGAATAGTTGTGTGTGCCACTCACCTCCCATCCTTTATATCCTCTTGCACTCAAAATGGTAATGCTCTGGAATGCTCTAGTGTGTACATATGGCTATCATGCACACTCATTCCCATTACCCCTTAGGTACCTTAGGATATCTCCCAAGCTAGGGACCTTGGCTATAGTTAGCCCTTGTCCCACACACACACATATAGTAGCCTCTATAGACCGATGTCTAACATGTAGAATGACATTCCTTTTTATATTTATTTTTGGAGATCAAAACATGCAAGAAATACCATAAACAAGAGGAGGATGGATAGATAACAATCCAGTACACCTTTTTCAACAATCGATATGCCAAGAAGGTTATATAAAAGGAGAAAAATGGGAAAGAAGATGAAGTTACAAGACTAGAGGTACTTGCTTTTGAAAATGATTCAAAAGTCATATAGAAATAGGTTGAGTCCAAAAACCATATATTCTAATGTCCTAAGCTTATGTTCATTCAAACTTGAAGATGGACAAGGTTAAAAACTATAATCTAATGAGATATGACTAACTAACAAAGTACATTATTATTGGGAATGCACATCAAGGGCTTATCTAGCTCTTTTATAAAGCTTACTACACATCAAAATGGGACTTATCAATAAATGATGATCATGTCTTCAAAAAAAATAATCAGCTTCCAAGATTCATCTCCTCATTGTAGCTCTTTTTCTTTGCTTCAATGCCCACTTTAGTGCTTTATGAAGCACCCCCTCCTAGTGAATATCATCCTAAATAGTGTTGATAATATGAGAGTGCATCTCCCTTTTGTATCTAGGAGACACTCCATTTCCATTTTATATTATAGCTCCTTGTATTTGGGTACTTTTCCATTTGTTTCTACCTATGTATTCATTCTCCTTCAAGGGGAATTATCCGACATATGGTGTACCTTGGAGATACCCCTTTAAATCTTAATAAGGAGGGCCTCTCCCCCCATTTGTACTTGGTTAGAAGCTTGAGGAGCCTAATCCATGCTCTTGGCAATCTCACTCTAATCCATGTGAGTTTTTCCATTTCATGGTCTACTCATTTTTGAGTCTCACACTCTTTCATTTTGTGAGTACACTCTTCTTTTCATTTTTCTTCCACTCGTGTACTCTCTACATGGTATCTGAGCCCTAGCTGGAGGTCTTAGTGATTCGTTTGGTGGTGGTAATTTTGATGGTGGTGCTAGTAGAGATTGGTGGTGTGGATCTTCCTGAAACTTCCACTTTTAAAAGGGACTATTTGAAGGGGTCTAATTCAAAGCTAATCTGAAAGGGTTCTAATTCAAATCTAAGACTATTTTCTTCTCACTATCTATTGTATCCAAGATTTTTGTGCAAGCGCATATAACACCACTCTCAAACATCTCTCTCCACTACTTGACCTTTATTTAAGCAATTTATTTTGTACTTTGCAAAGGGTAATTGACCTTTTTCTATCCAATTTGGAACTCCTAAAAGGGTTATTTTGTATTTTTCCAAGAGTTTCAACGCTTACTTTTTGGCACTCCATTTATGGCATTAGTTAAAGAGTTACTTTGTAATTTTTTCAAGGGTTCAACCCTTAGTTTTTCCCACCCCAACCACATTGTAAGAGGTTATATTGTATTCTTCAAGGGTGCCCACCCTCAACTTTGGAACTCCATTTGGCACTAAGTTCCCCCCTTGTAACATCAATAATAAAGAAGGAGTTTGTGTGTGCATTTGTGGGTTAGAGGCTAGTCTAAGCCCACCCACAAGATTTCTCAAGTTCCTAAGCCTACGCTTATGCTATCTTGGGGTGCATTGCACTACTATAAGCCCTCTCTCTGCATCGACGTGTCTCCCTTTTGATGCCAGGGCTACTCTAAGCCTTCCATTTTCTTGTCCAAAGTTCACCAATATTTTCAAGTGGTATTTTTTGCACACAATGTGTCTTTTTTGGCATGTGTTATTTAACACTTACAAAATGCCACGTTCCCACTTGAAGGCTTAGGTGAACATGCTTTTTAGCACTTCTCTACATCCTCTCTTGTCAAGGAAGTGTTTTTCAATACTTGAGACTTATTTTTACTAATTTCAAGCACAAGTTTAATTGCTCAAGCTTTCAAGATCATCCCCAAGTTTAAAATGTCTGAGAAAGAAGCAAGTTCTTCATCTATAACTGGTTATTCAACATCTTTTATGCCCATGTTTATGCCTATGAAGAATGCTTAGATGGCCAAAACTATAACCTATGGAAAGATATCATGCGTGCATACTTGCACACAGATCTTCTCCATGAAGTTGTAGATGGTTCAGAACCTAAACCTGATAAGGCCAAAGATTTAGAGTCTTGGAATATTTGGAATGTTAAGGAAAAATTCTTCTAGCATGTGATGAATTGACAAAGGGTCACATCATTGCCTCTAAGACTTCTAAAGAAGCTTGGGACACACTAGAAAGTCTATATGAAGATAAAACTCCTTCAAAGATTTATTTTTAGAAGTCGAGCTTCACAACCTTATTATTCGTCCTCAAGACACCATCACAAAAGTGATAGCACGATTTGAAGAATATCAAAGAAAGTTAGCACTTTGCAGATGAAGGATCTCAAGTGAAGACATGGTGATTAGATTGTCCAACAAGCTTCCTAGGTCCTATGGAACAATTTTACTCACTTTGTACAACAGAGGTCAAGAACTCACTTGGGAAGAAGTAAGAAGACTTTTCCTTCTCCATGACTCTAGGCAAAAGACTCAAGCTACTCAAGAAATAGCTATGAAGGCCAAAGCTACTTTTAACAAGACTAAAAATAAAAAAGGCACTCAAGATTCTAAGGAAAAGGACAAGAAGAAGTTTACTTGAAACTTTTGTGGCAAACTTGGACACATAGAAAAGTATTGCTTCAAGAAGAAGAACAAGGATAAGTTCAATTCTACTCTGAAGATTGAGCATCAAACTCATTACACAAGTGAAGACCTTTTTCTTACCATTGAACACAAGGCACATGTCGCATCCACTCCTAGTAAATAATGGACTTTTAATAGTGGGGCTTCATCACACATGTGCAATGACAAAGATGACTTTCTTGATTTTCAAGAGCACAAAGGCCAAGTTTATCTTGGAGATAACAAGTGCATTGAGATCTAAGGAAGAGGCAAAGTTCAATTCACAAACTCAAAAGGTAAGATCAAGTCACTAAAAAATGTTCTTTATGTATCAAGCCTTTGTAAGAACCTTATCTTAGTGAAGGCCTTCATGAAGTGCAACATGACAGTGTAATATGATAAGGATAAAGTTCAAGTCATCGATCAAAAATCCAAAGGTGATAGCTCAAGGATTCAAAGACAAAGCTCTCTACAAGCTTTCAAGTTTCATGGCCAAAGATTCAAGATTTAGTTTGTGGAGTTTCAGTTTTGGACACACCTCTTACTTAGCTAAGATCTCTTCAAGTCATCTTGTCAAGAGTTTACCTAGGATCGCACAAGTAAAATTAAACTGCCAAGCATGTGTTAAGAAAACAACTAACCATTTGCCCATAGAAGCATCCATTTCCTCATCCAAACCCTTAGCATTAGTCCATGCTAATCTTTGTGGACATATGCATACACCTTCTCTAAGTGGGTCAATTTACCTCTTCTTGATAGTAGATGACTTCACTAGGTACATAGGTTTATTCACTTAAACATAAAGAGGATGCACTTTCCAAGTTCAAGGAGTGGACATTGACAACTCAAGAAGACTTTCCAAGTTTTTTGAAGACCATCAAATTAGATGGAGAAAGTGGCTTTGTCAACTACACTTTCTTAAAGTATTTGAAGTAACAAGGTCTTAAGTACCAAGCAATGAAGGATACTCAGCAAGGTATTGCTTTACAAAAGATTCAAAGTATGATCCAAATGGCCAAGTCTATGCTTCATCAAAAGAAACTTCCACTAAAGTTTTGGGAATAAGTTGTCCACATAGCAATATGCATTCTTAACAGAGGATTCTCACATGTTTTGAAGAATCAAACTACATTTGAGGATTACTTTGAGAAGATACCAAGTGTGAGTTATTTTAGAGACTTTGGTAGTGATGCCTATGCTCAAGGACCTGATGATAGCCCTAAGCAATATATCTTCATTGGTTAGAGTGACTGCCAAAAGGCATACAAACTGTATGACCCAAAGATCCACTTAGTTACAATTACCAAAGACTGCACTTTCAATGAATACGTTAAGTGTTCATCCCTTTTGGATTCTCTCAAGATCTAGATCCTCCCATTTCCACTCCAGTGGGGGATCATTCCACTAGAGGATAATCACACTATGTGGAGCACGCTCTCTTTTTACATGACTTTCTAGATCATGGTACAATTTTGGAGCATGAGGACTCAGAGATACAATCTCAGGATACACCACATATGGCTACACCTCCCATCGTACCATCAAAGGTTTACATTTCCCCTCATCTTCACTTGGGCTTTACTCTAGGATCAGTGACTCATCGTTTTCCATTCATATCCTCGAGAGTCCACTTACCTGGTCTACAACACCATTCTGAGCATAAACTGTTCCATTCATGGAGTCCCCCATATCTCCATTCTCAAGATACTCCTACATCTACTTGGATTCATCACTTAGTTGGATCCTTTTTTTTGAGCCATGCTCTCGATTAAGAGGGGGCTTTCATGGTCTTAGCAACACATATTAGGACTTTGTACACTCCATGGAATACTACAACATACAAATGTACTACCATGTGATTATGATTTCATGCTTCATGTTTTAGACTTCATTCTTGTAGGACCTACTTCTTGGTGATACACATCTCATGGTGGATATTGTCAAAGCTTTGGAGGTTCACAGATACCACATGGAGTCATCCTATCTATCTCGCATAGTGGTGATCTCCTCTAGTGAGATCTTGTCCCATTCATGTGCCCCTTTGGTGGTATACCTATGGAGAATTCGCTTGATCTATCTGGTGGACATCTTATGGAGTACCCTACGATCACACATGGTCGATACCACTTGTAGCCTATGGATTTCCACATGGAAACTTTGCTTTTGGTGCTCGCATTGCTACTGCTACATTTTTGGTGGACCTTGTGATATTTTCCTTGTGCATGCCGAGTGTGATCCTCCAATAACATAGTATGTGTAGTCCTCACACAACCCATTGTTGAATTCCTCCATCGAACCGCACTCGTTTGGATCAACCATTACCAAGAATGGTACAACACCTACATGTGGGTTTTCTTGAGATATTTTCCTTGTGCATGCCGAGTGTGATCCTCCAATAACATAGTATGTGTAGTCCTCACACAACCCATTGTTGAATTCCTCCATCGAACCGCACTCGTTTGGATCAACCATTACCAAGAATGGTACAACACCTACATGTGGGTTTATCTTCATCTTCTTCTTAAGATTCTGTACATGCAGATTATGGGGCTCTCTTATCTCAAGAGGCCTCCTTCCTGGAAGTGGGTCAATAGGGGTTTTGTTGATGATGGTAGTGGGGAAGTGGAAAAGTTTCCCCTTCTTCATGAGCTTCCTCTTCACAATATCCTCCCTAATATTATTATATTCTCTAAACAAAATCCCATATCCAAGCTCTCCTCCACGGGCAACTATGTCATTCTAAGAGTCTAAGCTTTTTGTTGATTCCACATTAGTGGGCTTGCTCTTCTTCTAGGGCTTCTTCTATATGGGCTTCTTACCCTTTGACTTTACAGGTGTCATCTTCCATTGCTAGCTTGGCATGATATTCCCTTGTATCCACGGGCAAGCGATCCACAATCAAATTGTCTGAATCCCTGCAAATCTGAGCGAGCCTTTCTGGCACACAACATTCTAGACATAGAAGTTCCATTTTGCAAATTGCATGCCTCAATCTTTTTGAAGTCTCCACTAGGAAAATGAGGTTATCTGAGTCATGTTCTTTGTAGTCCTCTTCATTGTAGTCCTACTTGAACACTATGCCATATTGAAAAATCTGGGTGGTGATAATCTTTCCCCTCCCATAGGCCCCATCAAATACAAGCAAGGTGGCATTTTTCTCCTCTATGTATTGAAGGCACCACTCCAGGTTTTTCATGTCTTGAAGTGGTCTATCTTTCCTACTCACATCAGTCTCTACGGATTTATCTTTGCTAACTGGCTCTTCCTCAATGGGCTTGACACTGCTATGGCCACCTGATGATATGGCCATTGGATTACTTGCATGCTTAGAGGACAAATACAAGATGCTCTTCTTTGGCTTCAGAGCATGTCCAATGCATTTCTCCATAGCACCCTCTCTTGAGCTAAGCATCACCTTCAACTTCTTAAAGGACTTCTGCTCACGCTTCTCAATGTCCATAGAGTGATACAATTTATGTTAGCCAAGGGCATGACATTAATCTTAGCCAAGGGAATGACATTTATCTCAATGTTTGGGGGCTAAGTCGATGTGAGTCATCAAGCTTTTGGTCCAACTCGATGCCTAGCATCGATTCTGGGGTCCAAGTCCATCCCAGGCATTGACCTTAAGGTCCAACTCAATATCAGGCATCGAGTGCAAGGGGTAGGTCAATATGAGGCATTGACCTTCTGGCCCAATTCGATGTTAGGCATCAAATTTGTGGGCCAAGTCGATGCCAGACATCGACATTATGTGGGGAAAGTCGATGCCAAGCATCAAGTTTGCGTGGCAAGTCAATGCTAGGCATCAACCTAGCCCACAAACTCGATGCCAGACATTGAGTTGGACAAGAAGGTCGATGCCTCACATCAAATTGGCCTCCAAACTCCATGCTAGGCATCAAGTTGTGATGGAGAGTGTTAATCTCCAAAAGAACAACCTACTCTTGAATTTAGAACACCTCTATATCAAGAGTAAGTCAAAATCTTCACTAAATTAGAGGTCCAATATCCAAATTTTCAAAATTGAGAAAATCTGTGAAGAAGATGAAACACAGAAAAGTCTGCTGCAGAATTTCTTCACATTGACCTATCAAACATGTAAAGTTTTTGATGAAATTTTGTACGAAGTATCTCCTAGAGATTGCGCACCTCCTCCAAGTTGAATTACTTGAAAAGCTTTAGTATAACTTGAGAAATCAACTTCACAAGTTACCTATGTCTGAAACTGTCATTCAGAACAGTCGATTTTACACCTGTAACTTTTAAGACTTGATTCTCCTTGAATAAAACCCGTTTAAGCAAATGCTTCTAGCCATGAGTAGCTTATCTTCCAACTTAAAGATTAAGTCCTCACTCATGCAAAACTTTAAACTGTGCTGGGAGAAATGATCAAAACATTAAGTTCGAAATCTGCGCCTGTTTTAGGAACCTGTGAACACACTTCACATATGAATGTTCCTACACTTAATTCTCTAAGCCTGATTACAATTGGAAGCTAAAACTTTGTACAAAGGTCAAGCAACTCTAGACTTAGACTTGTAGAAAAGCATTTCACAATTGATCTACTGTAGAAGGAGAAGACACAGAAACATCAGGCGCAATATTTTCGATTACTCAGAAAAATTACAGTTGAATAATGAGAGAAAACTCAACTAACTTTTTCCATCTATCTCATGACATCTAACTTCCTTTTTCTCAACTTCTATGCTCTCTCAAAATTCTCTCATATGCTCTCATACTTGCCCCGACTTTTCTCAAAGTATTTATAGATAAATTTGTACAAGATTCTTACTAACCAAAGATCTAAGTCAGCTATGACTATACTAATGTACATATGTGTACACTTCTCTTATCCTCTGAATGCAATCTTCTTCCAAACTTCAAGAATTGATTCTTCCTTCATCCTTTAATCTTCCAAGCCTTCAATTGGTGATTGGTCTGCACCAACAGCTCCCCCTCAATCATCAATTGAGGTTTTCTCTGTCTTCTTTATACCTGCCATGTCTTTGAACCTTTGTAACTTTGGTCCATCCAAGCTTTTTGTAAGCATATCAGCTATCTGATCTTTTGTTGAAGTATGGATTACTTCAATCTCTTTATCCATCACCTTCTCTCTTAGAAAGTGATACTGAATCTCAATGTGTTTGGTCCTGGCATGAAAAACAGGATTAGCAGCTAAATACAATGAACTCATGTTATCTCCATAAATAATTGGTATCCCATGTACAATGTCAAAACTCTTCATCAATGTCTTGAGCCAAATCACTTCTTTTGCAGCTTCAACCATGCCTTTATACTCAGCTTCTGTAGAAGACAAAGCAACTGTATGTTGCTTCTTGGAACACCATGAGATAAGTTTATCTCCCACATAACACATGTATCCAAAAGTTGACCTTCTGTCATCTGGATTACCTGCCCAATCTGCATCACTATAAATTTTGATATTTGTATCTGAGGTAAACCCATAATACAAACCTTCATTAAGTGTACCCTTAATATGTCTCAATACTCTTTGACCTGCAATCCAATGTTCTTTCCTTGGGCAATGCATGAATTGAGACAAAACTCCTACTGCATATGATAAATCAGGTCTAGTTAATGTAGCATAGATAAGGCTACCAACCAAACTCTGATATTGTCTCATGTCCTTGAATTCTTCACCTCCAAACTTACTCAATTTGTGATTCACCTCCATTGGTGTAGGTGCTACCCTGCAATCATCCATTTTAAACTTGATTAACAAGTTCTTCAAGTACCTTTCTTGGGTCACAAATACTCCATGTTGTGTATATGTAATCTCCATGCCCAAGAAGTATGACAAGTCTCCCAAGTCACTTATCTTGAATTCCTTTTCCATTTGCCTCTTGAGTCTTTGTATTCCTTCTTCATCTGTACCTGTAAGAATTATATCATCAACATATATGCACATGTATATGAAACCATTATCACTTGCTTTGACAAGCAAGCTACTATCTGCTTTAGACACCTGAAATCCAAGTTCCTTTAGGAACTTCACAAGTCTATAGTTCCATGC
Source organism: Ceratopteris richardii (assembly GCA_020310875.1). Classification (NCBI taxonomy): domain Eukaryota; kingdom Viridiplantae; phylum Streptophyta; class Polypodiopsida; order Polypodiales; family Pteridaceae; genus Ceratopteris; species Ceratopteris richardii. The sequence goes on from CM035438.1 coordinate 107,296,332, forward strand.
CCTTGGGGCCTGCTTCAAGCCATACAAAGCTCTCTTGAGCTTGCACACATGATCTGGATACCTTTTATCTCTGAACCCTTGAGGTTGCTCCATGAATACATCATCTGAAATATAACCATTCAAAAAAGCATTTTTCACATCAAGTTGACATAACTTCCAACCTTTACATGCAGCAATAGCAATAAGTGTTCTGATGGTTGTCATCTTTGCCATAGGACTATAAGTCTCATCATAATCAATACCATATGTCTGAGCAAAACCTTTGACAACAAGTCTAGCTTTGTATCTAGACACACTTCCATCTGCAAACCTTTTTGTCTTGTAGACCCACTTGCATCCAATGATCTTCTGACTATTTGGTTTTGGAACCAAATCCCATGTTTGATTCTCCAATAGTGCATCATATTCTTCCTGCATAGCACTCTCCCATTTTTCCTTACCTTTTGCCTCTTCATATGTAGAAGGGTCTTCATCTGTCTTCACCATGTAAGCATAGTCTTTTGTAGCCAAAAATGAAGTATCATAACTATACCTTGTAGGTTGCCATCTATTTCTTGATGACCTTCTGAGTTCTCCACTCCTTGAGGTTTCTGGCTCTTCACATTCAGGATCAAATCTTGGTATCTCTTCCACTTCAACCTGCACTTCATTATTCTCTTGCTCATCAAATATCTGAACTTTTGATTTACCTTTTCTTTGACTCACTTTTTCTTCATCACCTGTATTGATATTGATTGTACCTGCATACCAAGTACTTTGTTCATCAAATGTAACATCTTTAGAAACCATGAATTGTTTTGTAGATGGACTCCACAATCTATAGCCCATCTGCTTATCATCATATCCAATGAAAACATATTTTTCAGCTTTAGGTTCCAATTTGTGTCTTAATTGTGATGGCACATATGAATATGCCACACACCCAAAAACTCTGCAATGATCCAAGGTAGGTCTCTTACCCCACCAAGCCTCATATGGTGTCATACCCTGCAAGGCTTTACATGGTAACCTATTGACCAAATAAGTGGCTGTATTTACAGCCTCAGCCCACAAATAATTAGGACAATTTTTCTCCTTCATCATGGATCTTGCAAACTCAACAAGTGTTCTATTTCTCCTTTCTGCAACACCATTTTGTTGAGGAGAGTACCTGCAAGTAACTTCCCTTTTTATACCTGCATTCCATAAGTAATCACTGAACTCATTAGAGAAATACTCTCCCCCTCCATCTGACCTTAGTCTTTTCAACTTATGACCTGTAATTCTTTCTGCATATGCATGATAGTGCTTAAATGTATTAAACACTTCTGACTTATCTTTGATCACATAGATAGTGATCCATCTAGTAGCATCATCAACATAAATCACATAGTACCTTGACCCATTTATACTGAAATCCTTTGATGGTCCCCACACATCTGTGTGTACCAATTCAAGCTTCTCTGAATACATAAAACCATGCTTGGAGTAGGAAAGCTTATGAGCCTTACCTAATTGACATGCCTCACATTTGTATGTCATATGTTGACCTGCAACATTAGGCAATCCAAGCACTGAACCATTGTTAACCATATCTTTAATACCTCTTTCATTGAAATGTCCAAGCCTCTTGTGCCAAAGATCTAACTCAGAGATCTTATGTCCTCCATATGTGAACATAGCATGACCAATGTTGCCTTGAATCTTCAATGTAAATAATCTTCCTTCTTTTTTTCCTGAAACAATCTGTTTATACCCTTGGCTAGGGTCTTCCACATATACTCCATCATTAGTGAACCTTACTTCATATCCCTTTTCAACAATTTGTCCTACACTTATCAAATTCTTAGGGATTGTAGGAACATACAAAACCTTACTCAATAAGGTGCTTCCATCCTTGGCCTTCACTGATCCAATTGACTTCACATTGTGTTTTGTGTTGTCACCTGTCTGAACAACATGATTAAAAACATTATTCTCCAAGTTAGTCATCAAGGATATATTACCACTCAGGTGATTGCTACACCCTGAGTCAATGTAGAAAACTCTTTGATCTTCACTCTGCCTTTCACAAGTTGCATTCATTATCAATGTTGAATCCTCCTTTTGATCTGAAGCATAATTGTAGTAGGTGTTGTTATATTGTTGAATTTGGAATCCTCTACCTGCATTTCTTCCAAAGTAATTCCTTCCACCTCTACCTCTGAAGTTACCTCTTTGATTTCTGCCACCTCTTCCTCTTGAATTATAATTTTGATTGTATCCACCATTATTCTGATTATTATGCCAACAATCATTAGCTAAGTGATTTGTCTTACCACAAATCCAGCAAGCTTTGCCTCCATCTTTGTTGTTCCTGCCTCTTCCTCTACCTTTGCCACCTCCTCTTCCTCTTAGGAAGTTGGCTTGACTAGTTGTCCCTTCATCTTCATTTACTTGTTGCTTTCCTTTGCTATTCTTCTTCTTGTCCTTTGAGTACATTGCATGACCTGTACTCTTGTCACCATCTCCTTTAACATCCTGCTCAAATGTTAGCATATGACCTAACAATTGATTTAAATCAGGAGTGAAATGGTCAAGTGATAATTCTGTAGACAAAATGAATGGCTTCCATTTGTCATCACCTCTCAAACCTGTAAGGATTTGCCTTACCAATTTATCCTCCTCAATGTCCTCATCAACAGCTCCTAATGCATCTGCAATGTCTTTCATCCTTGTCACATAGTCTGAGATGGATTGTGAAGCCTTCTTCTTGAAGGTAGTAAACTCTGCCCATAAGGATGCCTTCCTTGACTTTGTAGTATTCTGGAAATGCTCCTCCAAAGCATTCCAAATGTCAGTTGCACTTTCAAGACCTCGAATATGAGGTAGCAAGTAATCATTGACTCCCATATAGATAATGCTCCTGGCTTGAGCATCTTTCTTCATCCAATTTTTCAAATCTGCTAACTCTTCCCTAGTTGGAACACTAGGATCTATGAACTGTGGCTTCTCTTCTTCTCCTGTGATATAAGCAATTAAATCTTTGCTCATAAGATGAGCTTCCATCCTCATTGACCATGCAGGATAGTTTTCCCTATCCAATTTCTCTATCTGAAGAGAATCTCCCATCTTGTGTCCACCTGTGTATTGAAAACTTCAAGCTTTACAAACAATGTATGTACCTTTACTTTGAATTAGACTCCTTTTGTCCTTCTTGATGTCGTATGGTCTCCTCCTCAAGCTTTGCCTTCAAACTTTCACTTCTTAGTCCTTCAAGTGTTGAATTTCTTGAATCTGCAGCAGTCGGGACCTTCCTTTCCTTGATTTGATGTCTCCTGCTCTGATACCACTGATGGAGAGTGTTAATCTCCAAAAGAACAACCTACTCTTGAATTTAGAACACCTCTATATCAAGAGTAAGTCAAAATCTTCACTAAATTAGAGGTCCAATATCCAAATTTTCAAAATTGAGAAAATCTGTGAAGAAGATGAAACACAGAAAAGTCTGCTACAGAATTTCTTCACATTGACCTATCAAACATGTAAAGTTTTTGATGAAATTTTGTACGAAGTATCTCCTAGAGATTGCGCACCTCCTCCAAGTTGAATTACTTGAAAAGCTTTAGTATAACTTGAGAAATCAACTTCACAAGTTACCTATGTCTGAAACTGTCATTCAGAACAGTCGATTTTACACCTGTAACTTTTAAGACTTGATTCTCCTTGAATAGAACCCGTTTAAGCAAATGCTTCTAGCCATGAGTAGCTTATCTTCCAACTTAAAGATTAAGTCCTCACTCATGCAAAACTTTAACTGTGCTGGGAGAAATGATCAAAACATTAAGTTCGAAATCTGCGCCTGTTTTAGGAACCTGTGAACACACTTCACATATGAATGTTCCTACACTTAATTCTCTAAGCCTGATTACAATTGGAAGCTAAAACTTTGTACAGAGGTCAAGCAACTCTAGACTTAGACTTGTACAAAAGCATTTCACAATTGATCTACTGTAGAAGGAGAAGACACAGAAACATCGGGCGCAATATTTTCGATTACTCAGAAAAATTACAGTTGAATAATGATAGAAAACTCAACTAACTTTTTCCATCTATCTCATGACATCTAACTTCCTTTTTCTCAACTTCTATGCTCTCTCAAAATTCTCTCATATGCTCTCATACTTGCCCCGACTTTTCTCAAAGTATTTATAGATAAATTTGTACAAGATTCTTACTAACCAAAGATCTAAGTCAGCTATGACTATACTAATGTACATATGTGTACACTTCTCTTATCCTCTGAATGCAATCTTCTTCCAAACTTCAAGAATTGATTCTTCCTTCATCCTTTAATCTTCCAAGCCTTCAATTGGTGATTGGTCTGCACCAACAAGTTGGACCACGAGGTCAATGCTAGGCATCGACCTTCTCGCTCAACTCAATTCTTGGCATCACATTTGTAGGTCAGGTCGATGCTTGGCATCGACTTGGCCCCAAATTTTGAGTCGGCCTCAAAAGTCGATGCCTGGTATCGGCTTTTCATGCAATCTCAATGCTTGACATCGAGTTGCATCACTTTGAAGTTGGACCAAAATGTGAATTCTTTCAAACACAGTACTAAAATTTCTAGGGTTTAGAAAGGAATCTGTTTGCTTTCACACATCAATCTTCTATGCATATATGCGACTCCATTCCCCCGAAAAGAACGTATGCTGCTTTTCTTCCATCTTCATTCTTTTTCACCACATGCACAATCAGTCAACCAATCTTGCTCCTTTGACAAATAAATTATAACCTAACTTCTCGGAGGAATAGGGTTAGGTTTTTCCACTCCCTCCCTCTACTTTTAATACCCAAAACTCAACTACCTCCCTTCGAAAGCCATTTGGGTGCCCTAACACTCAATGCAGTCGCACAAGGCTCATTGCCCTAACACACCATATCCCTTGTTTACTCCCGATTTCAAAAGAATGGTGTGCACTATTTTTTCTTCTCCTTCTAAAGGGATAACCCCTCAGCATCCTCTCATTCTTTTCTCATCATGCCTATGCCAAAGAATAACTTGAACTTAAGAATGCGCATATATATTCTGTTGGAGCAAGACAATCAACAAATTGTGATTATACAAAGAGTAGAAGTAAAGACATGAAGAGAAGATTGAAGATCAATGTCATGAATTGAAGGAAAGAATCAGATAGTAAAGTTCTTTGATCAAATGTACATTAGTTCTATAAGATACTTCAATATACTTGAAGTAGTTAGTACGAGTTAGGACTTGTATATATATATAAGTACATGTTTGTAATTGATGAGAGATAGAGAAGTGAGTTGAGAGAAGTTAGTTGATGTACATTGTACAAATCATCCATCAGATGTATGAAGAAAATAGATAAGTGAAAATTTCAGATATGGCGCGTCGATCTTCTCTCCCATTCTCCTTCTGTGCTTAACCTTTTGAGAAATACTTTTGCACGTATCTAAGTCCATAGCTAATCTATCTATGACTAGAATTTGAGAGGCTAACTGCAATCAGGTCGAGAGAATTTAGTCTAGGAACATTCATATGTGAAGATGTTCTGAGAGTCATCAAAACTGGCGCAGATTTCATGATCATAGAAATGATCACTACTCAGTCCACAGTGTAAAGTTTTACACAAGTGAGGGCTCAAAATCTAAGTTGGAAGGTAATCCATCTATGGCTAAAAGATCTTGATCAAACGGGATTTACTTTGGGAGAACCAGTGCTAAGAAATTACAGGTGTCAAAGTCGCCATTGCAAAGAAGTTGTTTCAGACATAGGTAAAGTGTTTCACACATTTCTCAATGTGTACTCAATCATTTTGAGAAATTTAACTTGGAAAGATTGCGCAACCTTAAGATGAAGCATTGTGCAAAGTTTTATTAAAAACTTTATAGGATTGATTAGTCAATGAGTGATTAATCTGCAGCAGACTTTTAAGGAAACTTCAATTTTCAACAGTTAGCCAAAATTTTGATAATTTGGTGATTGTTTTCTAAAATTAAGTGGAGTCTGAAGTTGTTCTTGATATAGAGGAGGTCTAAGTTCAAGTACAACTTGTTCTTTTGGAGATTAACACTCTCCATCAGTGGTATCAGAGCAGGATGTGTCAAAATTGAAGTGAAGAAGACTCCGACTACTGCAGAAATACAAATCTTTACATCTCGAAGGTGCAAAAGGATAAAGGTTGAAGAAAACTTGAAGGTAGACACATTGAAGTTATCAAAAGGATCAGAAGAAGCAACACTCAAAGTTAAGGTACATTTATTCCTTGTAAAGTCTAAAGTTTTGAGACTACAGGTGAAGCAAGGATGGGAGATAGTCTTCAAATTGAAAAGTTGGATAGAGAGAACTATCCAGCTTGGTCTATGAGGATGGAAGCTCATCTAATGAGCAAAGATCTGATAGCCTACACTACAGGTGAAGAAGAGAAGCCTCAGTTCAGAGATCCTAGTGTTCCAACTAGGGAAGAATTGTCAGATCTAAAGAATTGGATGAAGAAGGATGCTCAAGCAAGGAGCATAATCTACATGGCAGTCAATGACTATTTGCTTCCTCACATTAGAGGACTTGAAAGTGCATGTGACATTTGGAATGCTTTGGAAGAGCATTTCCAAAACACAACCAAATCAAGGAAGGCTTCACTATGGGCAGAATTTACTACTTTCAAGAAGAAGGCCTCACAGTCAATCTCTGATTATGTGACAAAGATGAAGGACATTGCAGATTCTTTAGGTGTAGTGGATGAAGAAATTGAAGAAGATAAATTGGTAAGACAAATTCTCACAGGACTAAGGGGAGATGAGAAGTGGAAGCCTTTTATTTTATCTACAGAACTTTCATTAGATCACTTTATTCCTGATTTGAATCAATTGTTAGGTCATATGCTAACTTTTGAGAATGATATCAAAGGAGATGTTGATAAGAGTGCAGGTCATGCAATGTACTCTAAAGACAAGAAGAAAGCTAACAAAGGAAAGCAACAATCAGGTGAAGAAGAAGGCACTTCAAACCAAGCAAATTTCATAAGAGGAAAAGGAAATGGCAGAAGTAGAGGAAGAGGCAGAAACAACAAAGATAATGCAAGAGCTTGTTGGATATGTGGTAAGACCAATCATCTATCTCATGATTGTTGGCACAATAATCAGAATAATGGTAATTATCAGAATTTTAATCAAAGAGCAAGAGGTGGTAGATTTCAAAGAGGAAATTTCAGAGGTAGAGGTGGTAGGAATTCTTTTGGAAGAGGTGGAGGAAGAAGCTTCCAAAATCAATCCTATAGTAACACCTACTACAACTATGCATCAGATCAGAAAGAGGACTCGACTCTCATTATGAATGCAACATGTGAAACCTCACATGAGGACATGAGAGTGTTCTATATTGATTCAGGATGTAGTAATCATTTAAGTGGAAATATTGCTTTGATGACTGACTTAGATCATAATGCAATTAATCATACAGTTCAGACAGGTGATAATACAAAGCATAAGGTAAAGTCAATTGGTTCAGTCAAAGCTAAAGATGGGAGCACTCTTCTGAGTAAGGTTCTTTATGTTCCCACAATTCCAAAGAATTTGATAAGTGTAGGTCAAATTGTGGAAAAAGCATATGAGGTAAGGTTCACCAATGATGGAGTCTATGTTGGAGACCCTAGTCAAGGGTATAAACAGGTTGTTACAGGAAAGAAAGAAGGAAGGCTCTTCACATTGAAGGTACAAGGAAATGTTGGACATGCTATGTTCACATATGGAGAGCAGAAGGTGTCAGAATTGGATCTTTGGCACAAAAGACTTGGACACTTTAATGAAAGAGGTATCAAAGACATGATTAACAATGATTCAGTGCTTGGGTTGCCTAACATTGCAGGTCAACACATGACATACAGATGTGAGGCATGTCAATTAGGTAAGGCTCATAAGCAATCCTATTCAAAGCATGGGTTTATGTATTCAGAAAGACTTGAATTAGTGCATACAGATGTGTGGGGTCCTTCAAAGGACTTTAGTATAAATGGTTCAAGATATTATGTCATTTATGTTGATGATGCTACCAGATGGATCACAATTTATGTGATTAAAGAAAAGTCAGAAGTGTTTAATACATTTAAACACTATCATGCATATGCAGAAAGGATTACAGGTCAAAAATTGAAGAGACTAAGGTTAGATGGAGGGGGAGAGTATTTTTCAAATGAATTCAATGATTACTTGTGGAATGCAGGTATAAAGAGAGAAGTTACTTGCAGGTACTCTCCTCAACAAAATGGGGTAGCAGAAAGAAGAAATAGGACTCTTGTTGAGTTTGCAAGGTCCATGATGAAAGAAGAATTGCCCAAATTATTTGTGGGCAGAGGCTGTAAATACAGCTACTTATTTGGTTAATAGATTGCCTTGTAAAGCTTTGCAAGGTATGACACCATATGAAGCTTGGTGGGGTAAGAGACCTACCTTGGATCATTGCAGAATATTTGGATGCTTGGCATATGCATATGTGCCATCTCAATTAAGGCATAAATTGGAGCCTAAGGCAGAAAAGTATGTATTCATTGGTTATGATGATAAGCAAATGGGATACAGGTTGTGGAGTCCATCCACAAAGCAATTCCTTGTATCCAAGGATGTTACATTTGATGAGCAAGGTACTTGGTATGCAGGTAAATGTAATGTACATGCAGATGTTGAAGAAGTAGTGGATCAAAGGAAAGGTAAAGCAAAGATTCAATTAATTGATGAAAATGAGAGTAATGAAGTACAGGTTGAAGTTGAAGAGAGGCCAAGGTTTGATCCAGAATGTGATGAACCAGAGACTTCAAGAAGTGCAGAAGTTAGGAGGTCATCTAGGCACAAATGGCAACCTACAAGGTATAGCTATGACACCTCATTCTTGACTACTAAAGATTATGCTTATTTGGTAAAAGCAGATGAAGATCCATCTACATATGATGAAGCCAAAGGCAAGAGAAATTGGGAAGAAGCCATGCAAGAGGAGTATGATGCATTGATAGAGAATCAGACTTGGGATCTGGTTCCTAAACCTAATAGCCAGAAAATTATTGGATGTAAGTGGGTTTACAAAACAAAAAGATTTGCAGATGGAAGTGTGTCTAGGTACAAAGCTAGACTTGTTGTGAAAGGGTATGCACAGACATATGGAGTGGACTATGATGAGACTTATAGTCCTGTGGCAAAGATGACAACCATCAGAACTCTCATAGCAATTGCTGCTTGTAAAGGTTGGAAGCTATCTCAGTTAGATGTTAAAAATGCTTTTTTGAATGGTTACATTTGAGATGAAGTTTACATGGAGCAACCAGATGGGTTCAAAGATCAAGTGAGTCCAAATTATGTGTGTAAGCTCAAGAGAGCTTTGTATGGACTAAAGCAGGCCCCAAGAGCATGGAATTATAGACTTGTAAAGTTCTTGAAGGATCTTGGATTTCAAGCATCAAAGGCAGATAGTAGCTTGCTAGTCAAAGCAAGTGAAGATGGATTCATTTATGTTTGTATTTATGTTGATGACATAATACTTACAGGAACAGATGATAAAGGAATACAAATGATCAAGAAGCAGATGGAGAAAGAGTTCAAAATCAGTGATTTGGGGAACTTGTCATTCTTCTTGGGAATGGAGATTTCTTATACTCAACATGGAGTATATGTGACCCAAGAAAGGTATCTTAAAAATTTGCTAACCAAATTTAAAATGGAAGATTGCAGGGTTGCACCTACACCATTGGAAGTGAACCATAAATTGTCTAGATTTGGAGGAGAAGAATTCAGAGATATGAAGCTCTATCAAAGTTTGGTTGGTAGCTTGATTTATGCTACATTAACAAGGCCTGATTTGTCATATGCAGTTGGTGTGCTTTCACAATTCATGCATTGTCCTAGAAAGGAACATTGGATTGCAAGACAAAGAGTACTTAGGTACATCAAGGGTACACTCAGAGAAGGGCTGTACTATGGATTTACTTCTGATACAAGAGTGAAGATATATAGTGATGCAGATTGGGCAGGTAATGTGGATGATAGAAGATCAACCCATGGATATTTGCGCTATGTAGGAGACAAATTGATTTCATGGTGTTCTAAGAAGCAACATACAGTTGCTTTGTCATCTACAAAAGTAGAATACAAAGGTATGGTGGAAGCTGCAAAGGAGGTAATATGGCTAAAGACACTTATGAAGAGTTTTGATGTTGTTCAGAGTATTCCTATTATTTGTGGAGACAATATGAGTTCTCTATACTTGGCAGCTAATCCTGTGTTTCATGCTAGAACTAAGCATATTGAAATACAATATCATTTTCTGAGAGAGAAGGTCATTGATAAGGAGATTGAAGTCATACACACTCCTACAAAAGATCAACTTGCAGATATGATGACAAAAAGTTTAGATGGACCAAAGTTACAGAAGTTCAAAGACATGGCAGGAATAAAAAGGATGCAGATAATCACAATTGATGATTGAGGGGGAGCTGTTGGAGCAAGACAATCAACAAATTGTGATTATACAAAGAGTAGAAGTAAAGACATGAAGAGAAGATTGAAGATCAATGTCATGAATTGAAGGAAAGAATCAGATAGTAAAGTTCTTTGATCAAATGTACATTAGTTCTATAAGATACTTCAATATACTTGAAGTAGTTACGAGTTAGGACTTGTATATATATATAAGTACATGTTTGTAATTGATGAGAGATAGAGAAGTGAGTTGAGAGAAGTTAGTTGATGTACATTGTACAAATCATCCATCAGATGTATGAAGAAAATAGATAAGTGAAAATTTCAGATATGGCACGTCGATCTTCTCTCCCATTCTCCTTCTGTGCTTAACCTTTTGAGAAATACTTTTGCACGTATCTAAGTCCATAGCTAATCTATCTATGACTAGAATTTGAGAGGCTAATTGCAATCAGGTCGAGAGAATTTAGTCTAGGAACATTCATATGTGAAGATGTTCTGAGAGTCGTCAAAACTGGCGCAGATTTCATGATCAGAGAAATGATCATTACTCAGTCCACAGTGTAAAGTTTTACACAAGTGAGGGCTCAAAATCTAAGTTGGAAGGTAAGCCATCTATGGCTAAAAGATCTTGATCAAATGGGATTTACTTTGGGAGAACCAGTGCTAAGAAATTACAGGTGTCAAAGTCGCCATTGCAAAGAAGCTGTTTCAGACATAGGTAAAGTGTTTCACACATTTCTCAATGTGTACTTAATCATTTTGAGAAATTTAACTTGGAAAGATTGCGCAACCTTAAGACGAAGCATTGTGCAAAGTTTTATTAAAAACTTTACAGGATTGATTAGTCAATGAGTGATTAATCTGCAGCAGACTTTTCAGGAAACTTCAATTTTCAACAGTTAGCCAAAATTCTGATAATTTGGTGATTGTTTTCTAAAATTAAGTGGAGTCTGAAGTTGTTCTTGATATAGAGGAGGTCTAAGTTCAAGTACAACTTGTTCTTTTGGAGATTAACACTCTCCATCATATTCTAGCAATTTCAAGTGCTCCCTTCTTTAGTGCGACCACTCTTCTAACAAAAAGACCAAGAAGACAACCCATTGCCCTTGTGTTTCTCTAAAAGAATCCAAAGGCCCTCTACCTTCTTCTATTGATACCTTAATGCATATAACATAACAATAAATGCATACTTTTTTATTACCGTGCCTAGTAGAGAATAAATCTCCTGCCAAATGGGTATCAAAAACTCATTGTGCCCATATGTTTGTATGTGGCTTGAGCTCTCCTTCTCATCAATGCAATTAATCCCACTTGGAAAACACCATGTCTTATATATGTACATGAAGAATAGTGAAACTGGTAACTAAAGGACTAATCCCACCTAATGTCCTTATCTCTGTACAAAAGAGAAAGAAAGGAACAAAACCCACATAGCTTCTTGCCATTGCTTCTCAAAGTCGAGGATGATGGAGATGGCTATAGAGTTTGATGCACAACAAATGCATCTCTAAAATCCTTCCACCATGGCAACCTACACATACAAATAGGCAAGCAAGCATGTACTCAATCATGCACGCACACACACAAGCATAAACATGCATGAGAGAGAGTAGAAAGACAAAAGTTTGCTCCAAGAAACCAAATGTAACTGGCCATTTTTCTTTTACAAATGATCCCTTTACAGACATTAGTTGGGCCTTATGCACAAACTATTGTCTGTAATAATTAAAACCAAGTCCTAAAACTTATTTAGGTGTCCAATTCAAGTTCTAAAATTATTATAATCAATTCATGGATGTTTTTGTGTGTGACAGAGAGGCTCAAGGACTCATCAACCTTTGGGTGGTGGGCCCAAATCATTAAATACATGGGTTTCAAAGCCAAAAATAAGCATTTCTACATAGTTTTGGGCAAAAATATATGGATCTCAAAGGTTTTAAGAGGTTTTTGAGTGGGAAAATTATTGGTCCCATTTTCATAGACTGGACTCAGATTTTGTCCATTGCCTTCCCCTTCTCTTGCTTCTTCTAACCTTGCTGACCCCCTTTTAGTCCTTCCTTTAGTGCTCTTATGTATCCTAATAGAAGGGAGAAACTTTTTTTTACACTATTATGCAGTAATATGAGTTTCTAGATGGTAAGAAGAAAGTCTTGAGTAATTCTGGGTGTTCGCAAGCCACTTTGTACTACCTCAAGTCAAAAAGGTCAAGCGTAAAGATATAAGATTGATATCAGCTTTAGCTATCTATCCATAAGTTAAATAATTCTTCACTTTCATTGAGTAGAATTTCCCTATTGCAAAATCATATTTAGAGCCTCCATGTGCTTGTTCATCATTGAAATGACCTGATCTCTTTAGAAGAATTCAACACAGCAAGCAAAAAAATGTTCAATGATTGCATGACAGAATGGGAAGATGCCAAAATGAGTAGATCTTCTTGGAGAAGATTGACTAGAAATTGAAGTTACTGTGGAGGCTGGACTCTTCAAAAAAGTAACATGGATTCTTGGGAAGAGGGCAAAGTCAGAATGCACATCCATGATGATTCCCTTGAATGAGAAAGGGTGCATGCAGAAAGGTGAAAAAAAACATTGGAAGGTGGAAATACCTGGTTCTTCATGAGGAGCTGGATATTCAAAGTAGGCTTGATGGAGGATCAAAAGTTCAATGGAGTGGATTGAGGTGAGACTTGGAGTCCTTGGGAGTTTTGGAACTCAATGATTGAGCTCAAGTAAAGCAATGATGATGTGGAAGATTATAACTGAAGGAATGTGTGTGAATGTAAGAGATGGCAAGCTTGAAGCTGGAAGTTATGGCCTGATCACTTGAATTGGAAAATAAAATACAGTATTCTACAAAGAACTTTGTTGTGTGGAGTGGTTTAGGAGCATGATATCATATATGACTTCAACAGACAACCTCCTTGCAGAAAATTCCTCCTTGGAGATGATGCTTATTGTTTTTTGTTTTTTTGTCTTTTGCAGAAAGTCCTCCTTGGAGATGATGCTTTTTGGTTTTTTTGGAGATGATGCTTTGCAGATGGAATCCGTTCCTTTGGCTTAGAAAATATACACACAGCGGCTTTGCTTGATTTGTGTCCATGTTTTTCTAAGATGTCAAAAGTGTTGTGTATGTGTGTAAAGAAGAAGTAGAAACGTGCACGGTCTTCATTCAAAGCTTATTGCGCAGCTTGACAAGGGTCACCTCTCTCTCTCTCTCTCTCTCTCTCTCTCTCTCTCACCCTTAAACAACACTCTCATCATTTTGATATCTAATTCGTGTAGTCCCACCAACTTTTACACTTCAGCGTCTTTTTTATTTTTTAATGGAGGTTCGGCCTAGGCCCACTCCCCCGGGCTTTAACTTTGAAATTGCAACTGTACAAGGAAAGGCATAGTACCCATGGAACCCCCCTTATCCCACAAGAACAGGGGTTTATACGGCGGTCACATCTACTGGGGGGCAGAATAGGCAATGGCACATCAACCACATGATACATCATTCCAAGTTAACATATCCCTCACAAGTGCTGCTAGCAGGGGTTGAACCCTCGCCCCTGCCTCAAGAGGCGAGAGGTCCAACCACTGGGACAACGACCTGGGACAACACTTAGCATCTTGGGAGACCCCCAAAATCTCTGTATAAATGAGGACGGATATATGAATGCTGTGCAACAAGGAAATGTATGGCTTCTCCTTTTTTATAATGCCTTTATTCTGTTCTGATATATAATGCCTTTTGTGATGTTCTGATATGGAGAAAAGTAGAAGGCATTCTCTTCAGCAAGAGGTCATAGGTCCGTTGGAAGAAACTCTCAGTCAGCAAAGTGGAAGTAAGATCAATTATGACACCTTTCGTGAAAACTGCCTTGCCTTTCGTGTACAATGTATCAAGAGAGGGAGAAACTATAAAATGATCCAAGAATATCAAATAAAAAATGTCCCGGGCCTGAAGCTAGGGTTTTCATTCTCGTTTCGGGTTAGGGCTTTGCTCACGCTTGCAGGTCTATGTCCAGTTCGAGGGCTGTATCCCTCCCCCTTTGAGGCCTTGTTGTGCATGCGAGCCTTCGCCCTCCAGGGAACATTTCCTTTTTTTTTTAATATAAAGGAAGTTCGGCGTTAGCCTACTCTCCCGGACTTGAATTAAATAAAGAAAAGTACAAGAGAAGGGGACTAGTGCCCACGGGACCCCCCAAATCCCACAAAGCAAGGGAAGCTTTTACAGAGCTTAGATGACATTACAAAGAAGGTTAATTACCCAGGGATTTTTTACAGTTGACAATCCTTTTGCCAAGGAGGAACAGCGATTTCTCAATTGACCACTCCTTGGGGGAGTCACCGAAGTTGAAAGCACATCTTTCCCGCCAGATTTTCCATAGGACCTCCCCTCTGATGGCGTTCCAGAGAGTCGCGGAGCAGCCGATCGCTTCTCCCAGCAGGGCTTGCTGCCAACTGAGACGTTTTTGAAGTCTAATTCTCTTTCCAACCACCTGCCAGAGTCTGTTGGAGTTGGGGCAGGTAAAGAAGATGTGTGAAACATCTTCGATAGACCGGTAGCAGCGTTTGCACCAGGGAGGGATCCCACAAATTTTGCTAGCCTTAAGGTTGGTCCAGATTCCATGATGAAGAATTTGCCATAAGAGGACAGACTTTTTGTATTTCTATGAGGGGGTGCCAGATAGCCATGAACTTCATGTCCCACCGAAGCCGCGTCCATGACAGGCACCACTTTTTGTTGAGGTTAACCTGATAGTCGATCGTTTCTTTGATGTTTGGGATTTTTGATAGGCTATTCCCATTGTGCCATTTGAGACCAAGCGAGCTCGACATGTCGTGTCCCATGAGAAGGCGAACTTTGTGTCGGTCCCAGGCGAGACATCTGCTTTGCAAAGTGTTCCATTCTTCATGCGAAATGTTGATGCTAGGGTCAATATCCTCAAAGTTGATCCAGCGGTTGGTGTCTTGTTTCCAGAGATGTTTCCATTTTTTGAAGCCTTTGTTCCATAGCTTCTTGGCATTTTGAATGTTCCAAGATTCCACACTCCGGATGCCATGGATCGGAAACCAGATACAGTCGTTTTGTCCGATACCGGCAGCCCACTTCTAGTCTTCACTTATTCTTGTGAAGCTTTTGACTTTATTCCAACTCTTCCAAAGGGAGCACACCAGATTAGAGCCTTTCGGGAAGACGGGGATCGGGGAAAACAGCAAGGTCCAGATGTCAAGATTCTTCCAATTTGGGAAACCCATGAGCGCCAACTCATTCTTGTTTCTGAAGATCAACTTGGCCCACGAGGCCTCCCTGTTGCACCAAGCCTTAATCATCCATTTGGCCGACAGTTTGTTAGCCATGCACCCAATGTCCAAGATACCAAGTCCCCCACTATCTCTATGGCTGGTGCAGATGGATCATTTGATTTTAGGCACCCCCCGCCTATTGTGGTCGCCCGTCCAAAGGAAGTTTCTACAAATACTATCCAGTTTGGACAGATCTTGCTCTTTCGGTCTCCAACAAGAAAGGAAATAAATGGTAGATGATAAGAGGAACGTGTTGATAACCATAGCACGACCAGCAAGATTGATTTGCATACCTCTCCAATAGTTAAGCTTGTTTTCGAGTTTGGCAAGCACCCAGTTCCACCGCTGTTCCATAGAGACACCAAACCCCAAGGGAATCCCAAGAAGCCGAAAAATTTGGCCCTGCGGAATGATTTGACAGCCATGATCAATGAGAAGGTCGGGCTGTGACCCACCAATAGCTCTAAAGGCGGTCTTAGAGTGGTTGATTATGGATCCAGAGGCTTCACAAAAGGTAGCAAGACACTTCCAGAACGTCTCCAGGCTGGTACTATCATTGTGAACAAAAGCGTTCATATCATCGGCAAAAAGTCTCATGGTGATCTGACTGTGGTCATGCGGCAAACGAAGGCCTTTAATGTTACCAGCTTCCACCTGATGCTCCACCAGCCTGCTAAGCCCTTCCGTGGCAATGGCAAAGAGAAGGGGAGCCAATGGGCACCCTTGTCTGATAGATCTTCTAAGTTTGATCACCTTTGAAAGTTTTCCATTAATGTTAATTTGGGTCGATGCGTTTCCGAGAAGGGTCGCGATCATCTTGGTGAATTTCTGACTACATCCAAGATCTTGTAGTGACTGTAGAATATAGTCCCATTCTAGCCTGTCGTAGGCTTTATCAAAGTCGATCTTGAGGAATACTACTTCTTGTTTAGACTCATTTGCAAATTCAAGACCTTCCCAGATATCTATAATGGTTTCCAAAATTGACCTGCCTTTGATGAAACCTTTTTGGTCCTCGCTTAACCACGCTCTCAAGTGGCAAGAGATTCTGTTGGCAATGACTTTGGCGATGATCTTGTATCCTGTTTGGAGCATTGTAATGGGACGCCAGTTCTCTATTCTGTTCTTTTCCCCTTTTTTGTGTACTAACTTGATAATGCCATTGTTGAGACAAGAAGGAAGCGCGCCAAACTTGAGTGCCTCTTGCCAAACCAAACGAAGAGGGGTGGCAACCACCAACTTGAAGGATTTAAAGAACTCATTAGTGAGCCCGTCGGGTCCCGGGCTTTTACATGAAGGGAGGGCATCGATGACCTCAATGATTTCGGCTTCAGAGATAGAGGCATGAAGTAGAGAGTGGAGGTTGAGTGGTATCCTGTGGGGGGAAACCCTAGAAATGGCTGCCATACAGTCCCTTCTATGGTGGGAGAGGGGGTTTGAGGTCCCCAGGAGTCTCGTGAAGTGCCCTTCAATGATCCCAAAATTATCTTCTTCCGTATTGCATACATTGCCATTTGCGTCTAGCAATAAGGGGATCGATTCTCTGTTGTGTTTCCTTTTGAGGATACGGCACATCTCTTTGGTGGGTTTGTCGGCTTTGCCAGCCCACCACTCCTTGAAGAAAATTTGCAAATTTTTCCTTTGTATCTCTTCCTCGTATCTCAGCAGCGCTCTGATTTTTCAAAGTCCTTTCTGGGCTTGAGATTTTCCTTTGTTCACTTCCTCCTCGAGCCGCCAGAGTCTATGATATAGAGCTTCTCTACGGGCCCGCCGCACAGTCTCTAGCATCTTCCTGGATCTAATCATGATCTGTCGTGACTTATCGACCGCACTTCTCCAACACTTGGCTGGGGACAAGCCAGAGGGGAATGCCTCCTTCCACACATCAGAAATTTCTTGATGGACGGAGGGGAGAGAGAAGGAGGGCACACTGGCATGGAACCAAGGAGCCTTACGGATCTTGGTGGGGGGTTGAAAGGTGATGACGATCGGGTAGTGATCAGAGATGGTGAGGTCGGTGCGTTGCGAGAGAGAAGGGTGGCCCCACTGATGAGTAAAGCTCTGAGAAATGTAGCATCTATCAAGTCTAGCTTTCCTCAGGTCCTCGCCTGCTTGGAGATTTGACCAAGAAAAGCCATTCGAGTCTTTGAATTCGACCAGATCCAAGTGTAGTTTAGTTTTGTCCCACGTTTCTTTCTCCCGACTATCGATGACCCTACCCTTGCCCATCCATCTGTCCATAGGGTCCTCTACCATGTTGAAGTCACCACAAATAAGCATGTTGTGGGGGAGCGAGTCCAAGGAGGCCCAAGTGTTAAGTCTCTCTAACTCCCCATTAGGGGCATACAAAGAAACTAAAGTAAAACAAAAGGGAGCACCGAAAGAAACAGCAATCCATCGATGGCATTCATCTTCAATGGAGTTCTCAAGCTTTTCAAACCAGAGTTGATTAATACCGATTACCGTTCCACCAGACCCCCGCTAATGCGCCGTTGAAATCCAAACATGGGTCGAGGAGACATGTCTAAGCCGTTTCTGGAGGTCTTCTCCGTCAATTTTAATCTCTTGGATACATATAAAATCTGGGTTTAGGCTAATGGCGCGAAGCCATTGACCAATGATGATCGCTCTTGAGGGATCGGTTAGCCCTCTAGCATTTAACGAGATGATGATCATTGTCGTAATAATCCCTCTTTGCGGGAGGGAGCTTTGTCCTTTCTTTTCTTGGATTCATCTTTCTTTTTCGCTCGGATCGGATCCCGAGTTAGCAATAGGTTCTTGTGGGGGCTTTTCCACGGTAACTCCATAGGTTGTTTTCCTTTGCGGGATGCCTCCTGCTGGGAAGAACTGGGCACCGTTTTCAGCTCCGTTTCCGGAATAGTCGATCCGATGATGGAGCTTTCACTATCCATGTTATCTTCGTTGCTAGTAGTAAAGCCGTCTTCTTTGCTTGTAGTGTAACCCTCCTGCAAGGTTTCTTTACTGTCAGGGATCTCTAGGCCTTTGACGTCGGTGTCCACCTCAAGTTGGTTCCCACCTGGGTAGTCAAACTCATTGATGTCCTTTTCCAGATTGCAATACAAGTTGCTGGAGGGGGTAACTGACATGTTGTTTCGCTCAGAAGTTGCCCTAGGGCTTCTTTTCCTTCTTCTTCTGACTTCGATGAACCCGTCTGCGTCAGCTTCTGGATTAAGGGGGCCCTTGAATTCCTCTACTTTCGTCGAGTGATTCAATGCACCATTGCTATCTTGAGCATTTTTGGGGGCTTCTTGATTTCACTTGCTTTTTCGTCTCAAAGGGCAATCTTTAATCCTGTGACCTTGTTGGCCACAACGAAAGCACGCGTTGGGAAGGTTTTTGTAACTGATATCTTGCTCCCATACATCCCCTTCGCCCAAGTCCAGTTTGATCTTCGATGGAAGTGGCATACTGAGGTCAGCCTCGACACAGATTTGAGGGTGCCACCGAGCGTTGAACAAGTGTCTTGCACCTTCATAAATGAGACCACCAATGTCCTCGCGTGAGGCCAACGGCTTGCCGATGGGAGAAACGATGTCCCACACGAAGTTGTGCAAGAAGTATGGCAGGTTAGGGAGCTCAACCCAGAGAGGGTACCGAAGCGATTTCGATTTGTCGGGAGTAAAATCAGGGGACCATCTGAATAGGCACAGGGTCGCCCGGCCGAGTTGCCAAGTTCCGACACTAAGGGCTCAAAACGCCATATCTTCATTTTCAAAGACTAGCAGCAAGTGGCTTGCCGGTAAGAACTGACACTTACAAACAACTAGCCCACGGGGGAACCACTCGTTGCGAAGCCACTGTCGCACAGTTTCGAGCGGGGGCTTAGGGCCGAACATTTGGCCGACGAGGCAAACTTTCTTGAGCTCCTCCTGAGTTGACAGAATTGCGGATCTACTGAGGGAGACCAAGGGGGGTTCAGCACTCTCGAAGGCCCCTAGGGCGGCACAAGAACCCCCCTCCAACAAAGAGGCCAGGTTATCGGTCTCCCCGGGAGGAGGGGCCAGGTTACTTCTCACAAGAGAGGGGGTCGCCAAATCCATGACAAAAGAGGGACACCCCGAACTCTCTCTGCTGCGATCTTTCTCACGTCAAATTCTTATTCATCATGAGTAAATGATTTAATGTACGAAGGAAAATGGATAATTCCGCTTGAAATGACCATCCGAAAGGAAAGTATACAAAGCAAAAACGGTCACTGCTTTCAAAAAACCATCACTTCGCCAAGGATCGAAGAATCCAAAAAAAACGTAGGCAAAACCATCAGTCGTGGACGTCATAAACCATCAATCGCCGGTATTGATGGAGAAAACCATCAATCGTCGTTGTCATAAACCATCAATCGCGGACATTCATGGGAAAA